>JAKKIK010000500.1:0-29503 GCA_024500135.1 Heterodera carotae | reverse complement strand
GGCACCACCCTTTTTTTCTTTCCCATCCCTCCCATCCCCCCCATCCCCCCCCCCTCCCTCCCCTTTTTCCCCCTTTTCCCCCCCCCCCCCCCCCCCCCTCCGGCGCTCCTCCACCCTCACAATGGCTTTTGACCAACAACACACACACACTTCTCACACATTAAATGCTTACTATGTGCTGCATCAATTTTATTCCCTCCCTCCCTCCCCCTCCTTTCTCTCTCATTCTTTCAATTTTTTCATTCCTCTCTCTCTCTCTTATTCCCCCAATTTTCTTTCTTCCCTCTCTTTCTCTCTCCCCCCTCACTTTCTCTCTCTCTCTCCTTCCCCCAAATTTTCTTTCATTCCTCTCGCCCTCTCTCTGTTTCCCTCCCTCCCTCTCTCTCTCCTTCCCCCAATTTTCTTTCCTCCCTCTCTTCTCTCTCTTCTCTTTCTCCCAATTTTGTTTCATTCCTCTCGCCCTCCTTCTCTTTCTCTCTCCCCCCTCAATTTTCTTTGCTCCCTCTCTCCCTCTCTCTCCTTCCCCCAAATTTTGTTTCATTCCACTCGCCCTCTCTCTGTTTAACTCTCTCCCTCTCTCTCTCGCTTCCCCCAATTTTCCCCGGCGTCCCACCGGGGGAGGCAAATGGCGCGCTGCACACAATTAAAATGTGCAGCAACAGCAGCAGCAGACAACAGTTCAGCAGGGAGCACAACAACATACTTAAAGCACATGCTTTTAATATACCTTCCTTATTTATTTGAACATTTTACATGTAAGTAAATTAGTTAAAATTTATGCCCAAAGATACGCGGCGCCGTCTTCACAGTGAAAACAGTCACCCCCCCCCTCCCAACTTTTAAGAAGGACTACATAATTTTTGGTACGAAATACATAAGCCATTGTAAAAGTTAAGAATCTCCCCCCCCCCCAAAAAAATAAAGCCCCCCAAGAGGGGTGTTAAAAATAGAGCCCCCTATTGAGGGGTGTTGAAAAATAGAGCCCCCTATTGAGGGGTGTTGAAAAATAGAGCCCCCTATTGAGGGGTGTTGAAAATAGAGTCCCCTATTGAGGAGTGTTGAAAATAGAGTCCCCTATTGAGGAGTGTTGAAAAATAGAGCCCCCTGGGGTTTTATTTCCGTTTTATTTTTTATTTTTTGGTATTCAGTAGAGACCGGAATTTTGAAAAACCCGAGAACGGGACCGGGACTTGGTCTTGACCCGGGACCGGGACTCCCGTGTCAAAAAATCCCGTTTAACCGGGAGTCCCGGTCACATTCCTAAAAAATACGGGACCGGGACTCCCGGCAAAATCCCGCCGGGACCCCGGTGCCTTCCGGTCTCTAGTTTTCAGAAATCAAACATAGATGATCATTTTGATAATGAAACATATTTGCTTTTTTTTCTGTCCAATGCTTACGGGGAGAGAGACAGTCGTCAGTCTTTGGTTTTTTTTTAATTATTGCATACGTATTGAAATCGTTTTTTTTTTTGTGATCGACCGATCGACGAACGACCTTCGCATCAAATATTAATTAAATTGTTTTTTTTCTCGTTAACTTACAATAAAATTCAAACAATTTTCTCTTGAATTTTTTAAATTGAAACAAATTGGGGAGTTTTTTTTTTTTGGACGATGTGACCGGACAACCGGATCAATCAATTAATTGATCAAAATCCGTCTGCGGATTATATCCGCCGTAATCCTTGACCCTGCCTGGTTAAACCCTTCAATAATCCCCCTCCTCCTCGAATAAAACCCCCCGGGGTTGAAAAATAGGCCATGCGGGATTATAATTATGTAATACGTCCTATAAATGGATAGTCAATTAAATGTTGGTATGTTGCCCAAATATGGACGACACGGCGGCCTCATCCCAAATTTTTCCAATAAAATATTTGCATAAATTTCATGCATTTTTGCATACAATTAAAACTAACTTTTCTCGACTGCATTTGACGGGAATGAGAGTGAGAGAGAGAGAGAGATTATCTCATGTGAAATTCAATCCATGAAATCAGAGAATCGTGAAAAAAAAAGTTTCACAAAAAAGCTCCCATTTGGCGCGTCATTCATTTCCACTTTTTAAAAATGGAAAGGGCCTCCTAAATCTCCAAAAAAAAATTTTTTTAAGGGCATATACCAATGTACAAGCAGAATTGAGGCCAATCCGGGATTCACCCTCACTACCCCCCGAAAATGACTCTCCGGGGATTTTCGGATGATATTCCGCCAGCCAGCAAAAAGTGAGGAGGACTCTCTCTCTCTCCTCTCTCTCTCTCTCTCCTCTCTCTCTCTCTCCTCTCTCTCTCCTCTCTCTCTCTCTCTCCTCTCTCTCTCTCTCTCACTCGTCCTCGATAATCCCAGGGAGAGCTAAAAGTGGTAGCGCACGCAAATTTTAATTGCCTAATTACTGTATTTCCTCGACTAGAAGCACTGGGGTTTTTATTTTTCAATATCCCCTTGGGGAATGGTCTATTTGCTTCTATCTGATGAGAGGTTCCATTGGATGGTGTTTCAATTAGATGGAGGTCTTCTATTAGAGGGGGGGTACTCCATTAGAGATAGCTTCTATTAGATGGTGGTCTTCCATTAGGGGGGGGCTTCTATTAGAGGGGGATCTTCCACTAGGAGCTTCTTTTATAGAGGGTCTCCCATTGATGGAGCTTCTATTAGAGGGGTCTTCCATTAGAGGGTGCTTCTATTGGATGGGGTCTTCCATTAGAGGTAGCTTCTATTAGAGGAAAGTCTGCCATCAGAGGGAGCTTCTATTAGAGAGTGGTCTTCCATTAGATGGAGCTTCTATTAGAGGGTGGTCTTCCGTTAGAGGGTGCTTCTATTATAGGGGGTCTTCCATTAGAGGGGAGTTTCTATTAGAGGGGAATCTGCCATTAGAGGGGAACTTCTATTAGAGGGATCTGCCATATTAGAGGGAGACCTGCCACTAGAGGGGAACTTCTATTAGGGGGGGGGATCTGCCAGTAGAGGGGAACTTCTATTAGAGTGGGAATCTGCCATTAGAGGGGAGCTTCTATTATAGGGGTCTGTCATTAGAGGGGGGCTTCTTTTATAGGGGGATCTTCAATTACATGGAGCTTCTATTAGAGGGGGATTTGCCATTAGGGGGAACCTCTATAAGAGGGGGAGGGAGGCAAATTCAGTAAGCATTTTTTGAAAGAATTTGCGGAATTTTTTCCTTATCAGTAAAAAACGGGGGACGGCGTCGGCGTATGCCTCGTCGGCTCCATAAATAAAACAAAAAAAGGCCACCGCCAATGCATGCATATCAGCAAAGGGCTATGACTTTCGCGTCTCTCATGATTTTTGGGCCCTCTTTTTTTAGCGCGAGAGGACAAGAAAAAAAAATGCAATTTTTGCGTGGCGCCCGTTTTGGCATGGTCAGAATTAGTACCGACGAAGTTTTCGGGACATAAAAATTTGGGAAATTTGCCAATTTTCGACCAACCTCCAACAAAAATTTTTCTAGATACGCCTTGAAGCTAAGGCATATCGCGAAAAATTAGGGGGAAGGGCCCAATCCACGGATATCTGCGGATTGTCCAAGTCCATGCCCGCATATTTTCATCCAATTAGCTGCGAACTGCGGAGCGGGAAGAAGCTAAAATCGTCATAAATTTGACACCAATTTGTGTTCATTTTCTTATTCTTTTCCTTTTTTTAATCATTACAATTTTTGGGTTAAGTAAATCCGTTTTTCATAAATTCGCGTCTGTAAATTAGCGGACTCTCCGAGTGAGTCTCAAAGCAAGTTTTTGGACCACAACTTTTTTTTTTGTTAACCAATTTCCATAAATTTGATATCATTCGCAGCTCTATGTGTTTCACATTAATTTTAAGCAGAAGATAAGCGATTAATCAGTAGGGATCGGATTTATAAGTGTGAAAAATTGCGAAATAAGTACTTAAAAAATGGCGAAAAAATGGCAAAATAATGGCGAAAAAAGCCAAAATAATGGCGAAAAATGGCCTTAAATCAATGTTTTTTTCTAAGAAAATAAAGCAAAAAAGTGTTAACAAATTTATTCACTGTTGCAATTGCAAATGAGGTACATTTCAACGGAACTGGACACTTCCGGACCGCCGTTTCCGGACCAGACAACTTTAGGACACCATAACTTTTTTCTTTGTCAACCAAATTTTATAAATTTGATATCATTCGAAAGCTCTATGGGTTTAGAAGCTATTAACAAGCAGAAGCTAAGCGGAAAAATACCTAGAAAATAAGTTATAAAATAAAGTTCGTGAAAAATCTGACTTTTCACCAACTCCGTATTCATAACTTTTTCAAGAATTTTTTAATTACTTAGCTTCTGCTTGTTAATAGCTTCTAAACCCATAGAGCTTTCGAATGATATCAAATTTATAAAATTTGGTTGACAAAGAAAAAAGTTATGGTGTCTTAAAGTTGTCTGGTCCGGAAACGGCGGTCCGGAAACGTCCCATACCCCTGTATTTATGCCCCTCCCCCTAATTGTGTCCCTTTTTTGGAGAGTGTTCAAATATAGGTATCCGCGTGTTGAGCTTCTCATCAGTGCCAGCAAATAAATTACAACCCTTACGCTTTAATTAAATTTGAAAAAATCAATTTTTTGTATATTCTTTGTTAGCTTTTGGCGATTTCTTCTTTTTCATAAATTGGACATTATTATTAAAGTATTTAATGGCGCCAAAGCAATCATCGCGTAAACTTCCAATTACGGCATCGATAAATCCTTTCAACGTGCGTATTTGGAGCCTACTGACCATTTAAAACTTTTTTAGTTTTAGTGTGACAATTGTGGCAAACGCTTCACTAGGTCAAGCGATCTGAAGAGACACCTGCGCGTCCACACCGGGGAAAAGCCATACAAAGTGCGAATTAAAAGAATTTAATAATAAAAATAAATCTATTCAAATTTAGTGTGACATTTGTAGTCAAAAGTTCACTCAGTCTGGCTCTCTGAACTTACACTTGCGCATCCACAGCGAGGAAAGACCATTTAAAGTGCGAATTAAAAGAATTTAATTAGTAAAAAATAAATCTGTTCAAATTTAGTGTGACATTTGTAGTCAAAAGTTCACTCAGTCTGGCTCTCTGAACTTACACTTGCGCATCCACAGCGAGGAAAGACCATTTAAAGTGTGTGTATATTATCAGTAGGGCTGTCAAAAAAGGGCACCAAAAAACTTCAAAAAGGGCATGAAAAAGGTACCAAATGTCAAAAAGGGCATTAAAGATTTTTAATACGGATATTTTCAAGATGTTATAAGGACAAAAAATTTTAAAATCAACAAAATTTCTTGGGAAATCAAATGACAGCACTAATTATCAGAATGCAAAAATAAATATTAATTTTAAGTGTGACACTTGTGGCAAACGCTTCAATCATTTAAGCGTTCTGAAGTCACACCTGCGCACCCACACCGGGGAAAAGCCATTCAAAGTGAGTAATGAAACATTTTTTAACATAATTAAAGCAATTCTTAAATTTAGTGTGACAAATGTGGCAAAGAATTCACCGAGTCAAGCAATCTGAAAAAACACTTGCGCATTCACACCGGGGAAAAGCCATACAAAGTGCGAAACGCAAAGCCATTGATTGATCACTTTTTAATGATTAAAAAAAGAATTCTTAATTTTAGTGTGACATTTGTAACAAAAGGTTTACTCAGTCGGGCACTCTGAAGAAACACCTGTGCTGCCACACGGGGGAAAGACCATTCAAAGTGCGCAATAAATCAAATACCTAATTCTTAAATAATGATAAAAAAAATTAATTAATTAAGTGTGAAAAATGCGGCAATAAGTTCACTCAGCACAGCAGTCTGAAGACACACTTGCTCAATGTTCACAATGTACAAAAGTCATTCAAAGTGCGTAATTACTGGTCGTTAAAAGTGCGAAACGCGAAGCTACTGATCAGTGATCACTTTTAAAAAGCATATTATAATTTTAGTGTGACATTTGCGGCCAAAAGTTCACTCAGTCGAGCAATCTGAAGAGACATCTGCACCGCCACACTGGGAAAAGACCGTTCAAAGTGTGAATAGAGAGAGAGAGAGACAGTCGAATGAAT
Organism: Heterodera carotae; assembly: GCA_024500135.1. Taxonomy (NCBI): domain Eukaryota; kingdom Metazoa; phylum Nematoda; class Chromadorea; order Rhabditida; family Heteroderidae; genus Heterodera; species Heterodera carotae. Next base: position 23,445 of record JAKKIK010000500.1, on the reverse strand, counting down.
TTAAAAATAAATAATATATATAATTTAAATTTAGTGTGGCACTCACGGCAAAAGGCATACTGTATCAGGCACCCTGAAGAAGCACATGCACCGTAAGCACATTGCGGAGACGAAACCAGAGCTGCGGCTGGCCAACGATCGTTCTGCTGCTGCTGGTGGGACGGGGGGACTATATTTTGGGATTTTAAACTATTTGGACGTCGGAGCATCTATCTTGGCATTCTTTTTCTTGGGATAGGCCTTAACTTTATTGACAGTCAGACAATTTTTTCTATAAACTTTGTTTTACTTGAAATTTTAGCTTTTTGAGAGTGGTCACAAGCCAATGACATTCCAAATATTATTTAATTCAACTTAGAAAAGTTTGCCTTATTTGGGGAAAAAATTGTTAAAATGGCATAGAATCTGATGAAGAAATGGACCAATGCCAAATGAATACCACCGTCGACGACGACAGCAAGCAGTACATCAACAACAGTGACACCAGCATTGATGATGATGATTTGTCTCCTGCTGCACTGCATACACCCGACATGGGCATGGACAATGATGGCATTGTTGTTGGTAATGCTAACTTTGGCACAACAACGACCAAAAATAAGGAGAAAGAGACGGAGCAGTACAACAACGGGGATAATAATAAAGGTGAGCAGCAGAAGCAACCGCAGGACAACATTATGGACGGCGAGGAAAGCAGCAGCAGGTACATATGTTAATGTTTTGTATATCCAGGGGCAGTCCGCTTCATCTCAATCCCCGAATTGTTTTTTCACCCACCCGCTGTTGAAGTAAAAACTCAAGTAGATTTAAGGAATGGTTTCAAAGAATTTTGAAATATAAAGAATTTCAGGTTTAGGTTCCGGTTCTTTGGCTAAAAAATTAAAAAAATTACATACAGTAAAAAAGTATTCCCCCAATAATTATCATATCAATGGATGAAATTTGCGTATTTTTATAAATAAATGTAAATGTAAATAAAATGATTTGATTAAAATTCTGACAGTTGCCTGGAGGCCGTCGCCGGCAATTCAATGGCAACTTCACTGAACACGAAGACGACGTACGGCGACATCAATTCAACAAATGAAGGCAAAGTTTAACAAATGTTAAAAATTGATAAATTGGACGAGACAAAATTGGCATTAAAATGAATTTGTTTAATTTTGTACCATCGATACAATTCCATTCCCCAATTTCAGTGTTTTGTCGGCCGTCTTTTGCGCCTTCGGTGCGCCCGACAAATTTTACAAAATTAAAAACAGAATTGGACAAAATTAAAATAATGCTCGAACACGGCGAATTGGAGCACAAATTGGAGGCGGAGAGAATGCGTCGGGAAGAAGCCGAAAAGGTGCCATTTTTGAAGTATTATTAAGAATAGAAGCGGATGCCGAAAAAGATGGATAATCCGAAATCTTGAACATCCTTAACTAACATTTAAGTCCCGGGAGGAGGGGTCTCTATTTTCAACCGCCTCAAAAGATGCTTTATTTAGGGGAATCTATAATTAATGTTTTAGTAATTTTTCTGACAAAATCCTTATTTTTGTAAATAATCACAAATTGCAGATGGATTTGGGGAAAATGCGTGCCGAACTTATGGAAGCGGAGCAAATGGCACAAGAAGCGCAGAGAGAAGTGGAGAAGTTGCTGGGGGAACTGAAGATTTTACATTTGGAGGAATTCAATGAGATTTTGCATTAAATTTGAAAACTAAATTCAAATTCTGATTCAAACCTTCAAATTTTTGCAGCATAATAATACTCATACCTAAATTTTTTACACGCAAATTTAAGTTGCATTTACTGAAAATTATCACCAGCAGGATACAAACAAGGAATACGATAAAATACAATATCTGACTGGAATATGGAACAGGGAAATGGATAAAAATTGGAATATCGAACAAGAAAAATTAAGGAATATCGAACAAAGAAGAAAAAAAATAGAATATCGAACCAGGAAAAAGATAGAACAATTTGATACATACAATACATTTCTTTGACGCCGATATTTCGTGCCACAGTTCCGAGTGCCGCTTTCATTACAAGCCAAACCATTGCCAAAAGTTGCTACATTTCTCCCCACACCAATGCCGAAATTCTCTACAAATCTCTCTACAAGCTTGCTCAACGTTGGACACAAATCGTTTCGCCTTTGCAAGTGCCAAAAATTCGTACCGCCATTCCCACGCCATTTGCGCAATTTGAATCAATTCATGCCGATATTGCCATAACTCCTTCGCATCTCGCGACAGTTCGTGCCGACGTCTCCACGCCTCCTTCACATGTGAGAACAATTCGTGCCGATGTTGCCAGGCCATTTCCGCTAATTGGAACAATTCGTGCCGACATTGCCAGGCCATTTCCGCTAATTGGAATAATTCATGCCGACATTGCCAGGCCATTTCCACAAATTGTAATAATTCGTGCCGATATTTCCACGTAATATTCACAAATTGAGACAAATATTGCCAGGTCGTCTTCAAAAATTGGAACAATTTGTGCCGACATTGCCACGTCGTCGCCGCAACTCAAATTTGTGAACAATTTAGATTGGTGAAGAATGGAGAGCAGAAAAAGGAAAGCAAGGCAAATGGTTGCCAATGTTAAAAAAGCACAATTTTAATTTACCGACGATGTAGAGGATAATCCAAGCAAAATGCCAATATTGGAAATGTGTAACGATGTCCCAACACGCGCAAAATGACACGATGATGATCAATAGAGGAAACAAATCGTGCCGACATTGCCACGCCGTCGCCGCAACTACAATAAAATATTTAAAAAAATTTTAATGAGGTAGCGAATAGTTGAAATCGCATTTTTCTATTATTTTGTATGTTTTGTGACCCCCTCCCCCCTATACCTTTGCAGAAGGGATGAGGAGGCTTCAGTCCCTCTCCCCTGCCCGAAATTAATAAAAATTTCTCCACAAAAAATAATAGAAAAAAAAAGAAATTTAGTACAAATTTAAAAAATTTAATAAATTTCCCGTCGATTTTTGCTCCCCGTTTTGGTATTAGCAAATAAAAGTGCCGTTTACCAACGATGGCGAGAATGGTGCAAAGCAGAGGCCAATATTTGAAATTGACAGCGATCTCCCAACATGCGCATGACGACACAAAGCCAATTGGCAGCATATGGAACAAATCGTGCCGGCATTGCCACGCCGTCACCGCAAATGCAGACAAATATTGCCACGATATGGTCGCAAAATGGAACAAATCGTGCCGCCAATGCCATGCCGTGGTCGTAAATTCAGACAAATATTGCCATGCCGTGGCCGCAAATTGTTCAAAAATCACAAATGAAAGATGAGAAATTTCAGTAAAAGTGCCGTTTTGGTAGTTCCGGGTTTTGTTGTTGTCCACTCCCAAAAAAATTCCAAAATTTGAATAATTAGGAATTTAAAATTATAGATACTTTGTCTAATCTTTATCAGACATCAGAACAAAGATCATGTTCGTGATCAGTCTTTTGAGAATTCCCAAATTACGAATTTTGAAAATTTTTTGAGAGGGGGGAGGGGGACACAACCCGGAAGTGCCGCCGTTTTTACCTCGAGCCTGATGATCAGCAGCGTCAAGCCAAAATCGACGGGCCTCAGAAAGGGACATGACGGCGATGAGGGCAATCCAAGTAAAAGGCCAATGGTAATAGAAATGGGCAGCGATGTCCAAACACGCGAACAACGATACGAGGCCAATCAGCAGCGGAGTGATCAAATCGTGGCATGCCATCGTCGCCAAATCGATCAAAAGATAGAAGTGTGCAAATTTAATGGGAACAGGATCAGATTTCGGAATTGACCAGGACAAGATTTCGGGATAAAATCCTGGTTTGACCAGGATGTTGACCTCATCTTTTTACATAAAACAAGATACCCAGACAATGGTAGCGCGGGATCCCTATCTAATCCAGTCATTAGTATTTGCAATAAAATCAAAATCGATAGGAACCACAAAGCCGAAAGTGTTAAAAATTTATTATGGGCGAAAAATACAAAAATAAAATCATGCGGGGTCAATTGGTCAAAATGATGCGGAGGAAGAGATGCAAATGCTGCCGTTGGAGGACATGAACATGGTGGACTGACGAATTGTATTACAATCGCCGGCATACACACAAATATATGCTGTCAAACCTCTCAGCCGTCTGCGCTCTCATGCCAAATATTACGCGTGTTGTAGTACAAATTGTACCAAGCGCTGACTTGGTCATGAATTCGTTAAATGGAGAGAAATTGGAAAAGAACTGACAACACGAATTGGGCTAGGAAGGCAAATTGCTAAACACTATTCATTCAAATCATGTTTCATCATGATCATGTGGTTAAACTTGATCGGCTCAAAGCTAAAGAAATGAATAATCCGCTCCTGTCCCAAGCAGCAGGTGAAGTAGATGTACTTTGCACCTTTTGGTCTACAAAATGCCATGTTGCGATAGAATGATTTATGCCAATGCCACCGACGTCCTCTGCATCTGCTTGATCATTTTTGTAATTTTAATCATGAACTTCCGCTAGCCCACAGTGTGATAAAAGGCTTGGAAGCCGTTCATCCTGTTAAATCTTGGTGATTCTGTTTCTTCCGAAAATAACCGGATTGCCGAATCGTGTCAAACCCTTATGTACAGGATTTGGTCTTGCTCTGTCTCTAGTCACGTCAGCAATTTTCTAGCTGTAGTTTACCCGAAGAAAAATGCTTAATAAATTTAAGAATATTTTATTGTATTTTAGTAATTTAGTAAATAAAAATAAATTTTTAAATTAATGTGCAAAACATTGATTTAAAAATACCCAAATGCCGTTTGATCAATTGCCTCACAATCGAAATAACATTTTTGAAAGCTTTGACGAAGTCGGGCAGCTTATTGTCGTGGCGCCTTAATTTTTGCAAAATTCGCTAAATTTCTTAGAAATGTTTAGTTGGCCTCGTCCATCTCAGCCCCAATGGCATGGCTTTGTTCGTTCACACGGTGGATTATCGTCATTGTTCTTTCATTTCTATGACGTCAATGGATCTATTAAGCCAGAAATTTTGGGCAAAATGCTTACGTTAACTTATCCATAATCATTTAATGGACACGTATCTGCATGTATAAATATGTGGCATTTTCAAAAGCATTCACAATTATTTATTAATTTTCATTCAATTAAATCACTTACAATCGAAATGCATTTGCTTAACATTCTCTTTGTGCTGCTCACTTCATCAGCATTTATCTTCAAAAGCTTTGTTTTTGTTGAGGCGAATGGATGCCCAAATTTGGGGGGAAGAAGCTTAATGATTTCTACCAATGAAAAATTGAACCAATTTTTGGCGGAATTTGACGGTGAGTTTTTTAATTGTATTTTAAAATTAATTGAAAAGATTTGATTTAAGAATTTAACCATTCAAACGTTAATGATGCCGAAAAAAGCGTTGAAGGAAAAGCATGGGACAAAGGATGCGAAATGATCCGAAAATTGCAAAACAGCTCTCAAACAAAAAAAATTTTAGATGGTCATTCGGAACTTGCTGAACTTGAACAAGCTGTTGCCAGCATCTGCATCGATCGGCACAATGGACAGAATGCCAATTCCGAGAACATTTTGCACACAATTAAATTATTTGAAGCGCGAGGTCCACTGGTATTGGCTCTAATGAAGACTGAGGAGAAGGAACTTCTTCAAAAACGAAATGCCAAAAATGGCGGACTTTTTGAAATTGGCTGTGTAGTAGCAAAAATGTGTTTGAATGTGTTGCCAGAAGAGAGCCACTGGAAAAATGCCATAATCGAATTTTTAAATGCCAAAGTTCAACTGTTGCCCAGCGAGTTGCCAGAGTTTCTGCTTGGCAAAATGCACACTTTTGCCAATTTTGAGGGAACGGAAAACAAAAATTCGGAATTTATTTTGGAAAATTCATTGGCATTTGCAACACAAAGGGTACCCCTAACAGAATTTCGGCACCGACGACTGCGCCGTGGCAATTCATGCTTCTGGCACTATGTCGTTGTAATGGTGGTTACTGTTATTGCGATGGTTTTTATTTATGTCTATTATGTTTATATTAATCCACACCACTAAATTGTGATGATATGCCTGATGACGTGAACTTTTGACAAAATTGTAGGGTTGGGGCATGGCGTCGACTAACCGAAACTAAAAGCGGTTTTTTGCAGCCAAAACGATACCAAAAACTGTGGGTTAAACGTGTTTTTATTTTTTTATTCATTCATTTAATTGCCTTGGATTTTGGGTCAAAATCGTATTCTATTTTTGTTCGAATTGGAAGATTTGACCGGAATTTTGTTGAAATTGATTATGTAATGATAAAGATAATGTAATTTAGCCATCACTGGAATTTTAAAAATTCTGTTGATCCAAAAAAAAGTTTTACTCCCTCCATTTTGCCCCCCTCCCTGGAAGGGGTATTAAAAAACGAAAAGCCGCTATTAGTGTTCATCCGAAATGAATTTGGCCACTGCTTTTCTCCAAATGACGCAGCTTCTGTTTCCGATTCTAAAAGCATTTTCTAATTTCGATCATTTCTTACTCCTATAAAATGAATTTATTTGACAATTTTTCTTTTTGTTAAAAAATGATACAGAAATTATTGGTCTAAAAAACGAATAAGAACATTTTTTATTCCGGCGCACTCATTCCAACAATGTCAAATTCTTACAAATATAAAGCACATTCAAAAATCAAAGGCAGTCCCGTTGTTACAATTACTGCTTCAGTTTTTGGACTTTCGCGCAAGTGCGTTTTTTTCGGCTGCCATCTTTGCCACTTTTTTGCGCTCGTCCGACAATTTGTTGCCCATTGCGTCTCTTTCGGCGGTTATTTTTGCTATCATTTTACGCTTGTCCGCCAATTTGTTGTCCAATGCGTTTTTTTCCGCGCCAATGTTAGCCAACTTTTTGCGCTTGTCCGCCAATTGGTTGCCCAATGCGTCCCTTTCGGCGGTTATTTTTGCCATCATTTTACGCTTGTCCGCCAAATTCTTGCCCATTGCGTCCCTTTCGGCGGTTATTTTTGCCATCATTTTACGCTTGTCCGCCAATTTGTTGTCCAATGCGTTTTTTTCCGCGCCAATGTTAGCTAACTTTTTGCGCTTGTCCGCCAATTGGTTGCCCAATGCATCCTTTTCCGCTGCCAAATTAGCCAACTTTTTGCGCTCGTCCGCCAAAAGTTGGTCAAAACGGCACTGCTTCTCGTCGATTTCCTGTAAGAATTGTTCCTTTACTCTTCCAATGCCAATACTTTGCCATTGGCGTACAATTTTTAAAATAATAATACAAAAAATGGACCTTTTTGTTGGACTGCTCCGCGCGCTTTTTTGCCTCCAGGAAAAGGACAATGGCATTAATATAGAGGACAACGCAAGCAAGCCAATAATGGAAATGACCAGAATCGTCTGAACATGATGCACACATCGGCACAAAGCAGCAAGCAAAGGGAAGAATGAAAAAAAGCAAATGCATCTTCGTCAAATGGGTCAAAAGGTTCGACTGAAAAATAAGCAAAATTTAAAGAAATGCCAAGAAAATGTGTACATGTACAACAAGATGAAGCAAAACCGAATAATGCACAAATTTTTATCTCAGTTAAATGAGTGATGTGAGTGTCCGTCTATAATTGCTAATAGAACCAGAATAGGCAACCAAGAGTGCCATCGCGATGACATTTCTCCAAATCTGGTCAAAATCTTCCTATTAAAAATAGAGACTAAAAAAATCCGATGTGTGTTTTAAAGTTAAACCCAATTTCAGTTGATTTTTGTTTAAATTCCATAAAAAAACAGTACATTCATTATACACACAGAATTACACCAAATTATGTATAGAGAGGACGGATTTTTAAGTAAATAAAAGAGTCATTTGGTCATTGAAATGAAGAGGTCACTCTATATATGTATGTGGGGGAATTCTTCAATAGATATGTTTATTGATTTAATACGTTGGATATGCCTTCGTGGCATAGATTAGGTCACACATCTTCCCTCAGGCAAACAAAACAAATTTTAATCGACCGAAGTCCAATTTGGAGTCTTTTTGAATTTTTATTCTTCTAACGAAAAGACCAAAATTGTGAGAAACTTTTGGCGTCGGGGCAGTGAAAGGAATGGTCAAGAACGGCACAATTTGCTCATGCCGATCAATTAATTTTTAGGCTTCAGCGACAGAGTGGAAGCTGATTGCCAGCTGTGGAAGATCCTCCCTATTCGAAATGCGTATTTGGGATGCCGCCGCTGTCTAAGATCTTATTTTTATAAAATATTTGCTTAAAACAAAAAGTTGCTATTAAAGGCCGCAATTTTCCTTTGAATTTAAAAAATAAGACAAAATAAAAAATTTACGGCGCTCAAATCTGTGCATTTCTTATTAATAAGTACATTTAAATTTGTTCGGATAATGAGAAATGAGAGGCAAAATTGTTCAATTGAAAAGGTAAAATTAAAGGAATCTAATTAATCAAACAGAAAAAGATTCATTCACAAAAAAAAGTGAAAAATAAAAAAAATAATAGCAGAAAATTATGCAATTGGATCAAAGCTTTTCTTATGGCGTTATGTATTTTATGACAAACTTTTCCATGTTTTGATTGCGCAGTTCCTTCACTATTTTCACATTTTCTTGTAATTTCTTAGAAATTATTTTGTTATTGTATTAAAAAAAGAAATAAAATTTATCTTTTTAAAACGAATTTTGGAAAATTCATACAAAATTTATTTCACGACTAAGTAGCCTTAAATTGGCGCTGATTTATTTTGCGCCAATGCCTGAATAGTCAGTCTCCTGCTCTTTGGCCAATCAATTGTAAAAATGCTTTGACAAAATTCCAAGCCCCATTAAGGCCTAATCAAAGTCTGTCCGAGATCTGATCAAAATCCGACTAATTGCACTTTTAGGATATTTTTATTAGATTTCTCCTCTAATCTGCAATACAATTCACAAAAAATAAACTGACTTTATTGTAGATGTTATTTTTTTGAAATTTAATTCATTTTAATTTAATTTTATATTTAGTTTGTTTTCTTTCATATGACTCACATTTTATTTTTACATTTTCGTACAATAAAATCAAATCCATTGCTGTTGAGATTATTCATTAGTTCTTCTATTTGTCATTTTTCATCCATCGGTCTGTATGAGTTTTCTCCGAATGATTTTTGTTTGTTGCTAGAAAATTTCAATTAATTTAAACCAATACCGTAATTCCTGAAATAAAGCCCACGTGGGCTCTATTTCCAACCCTCATAAAAAGGGGGGGGGGTTTAATTTCAGGGCGGGCGGGGTTTTACTTCAGGGGGGCTCTATATGTATTTCAACTCCCCTCAAAAGATCAAGGGACCTTTATTTTAGGGGGAGGCTTTAATTTAGGAATTACGGTATTTGCAAATGTTTGTAAATGTGTCACCAATATGAACAGAAAATGATGCCAACTCTTCCCGTCATATTGTTATTGTTGTTGTTGTTTTTCCTTGGTGCCCTGTTGGAATTAGGCCATGGTAACATTTTATCATTTAATGTTGCCTGCCCGCTCCATGGACGGAACATGGGCTTACAAAATAAGTAATAGGTATTAAAATTAAAATTTTATTTTTAAGGTCAGCTGCGGTGCAAAAGACTAGAGGAAACAGGGCATTCGTTCCAACCATGGAGTGATATCTGTGAGAATGAGAATGTATATTGCCTTGCTGTTTTTTGCATCAGAGGTTATTGAGAGACATATTGGTGTTAAAATTCGGGGTGCCGGTCCAATCTTTCGAGTTTCAAAATTCCATACCGGCTACCGTTTTTCAAATGGGATCAACATACCTAGACACACAAAATTAGATTTAGGGAACATTTGGAAAATTCTTGACACAAAATGTAAAATATTTATTGGGGGGAGAGGGGGGCGGGAAAGGAATAGGCTTCGATTTTGATCAAAATGGCTAGTTCGATTCCTGCGAAGGTCCGATTTTTGTTCCGACCAACCCTAGTATGTACAAACATCCAAATTAATGTGTTAATTTAATATAGACATTTAATACAAATATATTTTCAGGGAATCATTTTCTTAACATGTGGGACTGCAACAATGATGATGATGCAGAAGAATGTATCGCGAATGGTAAAAGAGCGGCCAGAAAGTACCATCCGGCCAGAGGTTCGGGATGGGCGTGTGAATGCTATTTCGGCAATTGGGGCGTAGACTATGACAACAGACAATTTGTGCCACCTGCAGGTGAATGCTAACGAGCGCACACACATACCGTAATTCCTAAAACAAAGCCTCCGGAGGCTCTATTTTTCAACCCTCCTCAAACGGGGGCTTTATTTCAGGGGGGGGGGGGGCTTTAATTTAGGGTACCGCTTACCGGACCCCCGTCCAACCAGTAGATCTGATTCCCACGACATATTGTTTTTGTACTTAATTCAACGTGTCGAATTTGACTTGACATCAAAAAATGGTCAAGATTATCGCAAAGTCATGACATAAAAATACGGAATTTGGGGCTATAAATTTAAGTGTTTGGATTCCAATGAATTAATTTCAGTGAAAACAACAACATCCACAACTACGAGCACAACTACGACCACAACAACAACAGCAACAACGACAACAACCCAAATTGGGCAGTCCGACCCTCCAACGGAAGAATCTTCAGTGCCAAATAGTGAGGTCGACCCATTCATTCCGGTGGAATGTTCCGAGGCGTTGTGTGACGGTGCCGTGCCGCGGCGTGCCACTTTTTCCGCCTTCTTTTTAGTGCTTTACACCATTCTGATGCTACATACTCTTTAACGGACATAATTAAGCAACAGCGGCAGGACGATTAAATGGCACGAAAGGGGCAGCATTTGAAAAAGATCTCTTTAATAAGGAGCTAATAAGGTACGGATTAAAGCCAGAATTTAGTTCATTATTTTCGTAAGGAGCTTTAGAACACTTGGCTTATACGGATCTTAAAGCTTACATAGCTATCGAATATTATTATTAAATTGGTTGACTAAAATGAATTTAGAGTTTTGCATTGTCCTCTGCTCAATCCTTCAATTCAATCAAAATAAAATGCGGATGTACTTTGTTTTGCACAGTTTTTGATAACAGTTTAGGGCATTTTCTCACTTTTTTATAAGCTTTGACATTTTAGTACATAAGAGACCGCCGATTTTAGGGTCAATTATTTTTGCATTAATTTGCTTTGTCAAAGGTATCCCTTTATCTTTATAAAATGGAATACAGCAGATGACGAGCATAGATTATCAATTGCAAAATTGAAAATAAATTCAAAAAAGGCAAACAATTAAATTATGTTCATTTTTTAGAAAATGTCAAAATTCATGAAACAAACAATATTTTGAAAAAGAGTAATAAAAAAAGAAATTCGAACTTTAGCAAAAAATTCGTTTTCCATCTCGCTATTCGTACCAAACAGTTTTCTCAGTTCTTGCACTCTTGCACAATTTTCCTGAACTTGTAAAAAATTATTTGCTTAGCTCAAAAGATTTCCCCTAAAATCGGTTTTTCCGTATTATAACGAACTCAAAAGCTTTTTAGTAATTAAATTTCGCGTCAGATTTATATACATTATTGACCATTTTTGCTCAAAATCTTTTGTTTATAATTCCTTTAAATTATGGCTTTTTGATCTTCGCATTGGCCAGTATATGCTCTCACCCAACTGCTTGCGCACCTTTGCATTTCGTTGTACAACTGCTCAATTTTCTTTTCTCGGTCGCGCGACTGTTGCACAAATGCGTCCCTTTCGGCGCTAAGCTTTGCCACCGTTTTGTGCGATTCCGCCATCAATTGATCAATGCGCTTCTGCTTCATCTCCATGTCATGATGGCGCTTGAGCAGATTTTTTATGATGCGCGACTCTCGCGCAACTGCGGCGTCCCCCTCGGCGGCCAGGTTTATACGCTTTTGCGGCAACAAATGGTCGTCAAAGCGGCTTTGCAACATATCTATGTCCTGCTCATTTTTGCGCATCTAAACCATTTTAATCAGTTCCTCCATTTGCTGATGACCAAAATGGGAATAAAAAAATTTAAACCAATGACTAAAGTTGCAATATGTATGTTCCAAAATTGGTCAATGAACCCTTTTACTAGGTATTCGGAATTGGTCTATGTTGCGACCAACCTTGGATCCGATATTCCTAAACATCACATCCCGATTACTCCCTCCTCTATAATTGACCTCTAATATAGCCCTCTACAGGCTCTTATCCAGCAGGGGGAATCTTCCCCCCCCCGAAATGGGAAAAAAAGGAAAATTTGTGTAAATCTGTCCAATAATAGAAAAAAAAAATTGCTTTTTAAACCATCCCCCCCCCCACGGGCTTGCCTCCCTAAATGAAACGCCCTCCAAAATATGTCCTACTAATAGGATCGTCCGTTTAAATTTGTAAAAAAATTTGGCTCAGATAAAAACAATTACAATGTACCGCAAAAAATACAGAATCGAGTACTGAGACAACTGATGTTTTCTTTATGCCATAAAATGCTTCAACCTCACCTTCTGTTCGCCCGTGGCCAATTCTTGATTCATGCGGCACTGCTTCCTCTCCATTTCCAGCTGATTGTTGCGCAACGTCTCCATTTCGGTCACCATTTGCTCCATCTAATGATGACAAAAATGGTCCAAAATTGAAAATTAAATGCTTCAAAACAGCCAAAGGCCGATCGTACCCAACGAGTGATAATAATCCGTTCAATTAATTTGGCATGTTTTGCATTTGATAGCCCTTTTTAAATTTGTTGACTCGAAAAGGTCATGTCTCGAAAACTTTGACTCGTATGAAAACAGCTCTCGAACAAATCCATCATAGAACCTGGAAAATCCGTCAGTAGCCACTGGCTAACTAACAAAAAAAAGTAATGACTCAAAAAGTGTCTACTGACGAAGGATTGTCCATGACGGATTGTCCGGCACAGTTTGCTGAACGGAGTTTGGCGACCCGGTGCCAGTTTCGCCTAATTTACCTTCTTCTTGGACTGCTCCGCGTCGTCCAATGCCTCACGTTTTTTCCGATCATACTCAAAAAACAATGTCGGCGAGATTGCCAAAAGAAAAAGGGGAACAGGCATCAGAATAGGCAACCAAGAGTGCCATCGCGACGACATTTCTCAAAATCTGGTCAAATCTTCCTATTAAAATAGAGACTAAAAAAATCCGATGTGTGTTTTAAAATTAAACCCAATTTCAGTTGATTTTTGTTTAAATTCCATAAAAAAACAGTACATTCATTATACACACAGAATTACACCAAATTATGTATAGAGAGGACGGATTTTTAAGTAAATAAAAGAGTCATTTGGTCATTGAAATGAAGAGGTCACTCACTCTATATATGTGGGCGAATTCTTCAATAGATATGTTTATTGATTTAAGGCGTTGGATATGCCTTCGTGGCACAGATTATGGGGTCATCATTCTCCCCCAAGGCAAAAAAAGAACAAATTTGAATCGCATTTATTGTTATTTCTATATAATTTTTCGGATGATGTTATTGGGAAAAATTAAATGGCAAATTCGGGGTCGGTCATTTTTAATTTTACATTTTATTTGTTGAAAACGACGAGTTAGCCGCACAATTAATGAGGGAGGAAGGGCTTTTTTTTTGGTCGGACATAGTTCATTTTTAGGGAATGGGGTTCTATTATATATAATTTAGTGGAGGGGAGGGGGTGAATCAGGAAGACGGCGTATAAAATTTGGAATTAATATTCAATTTTCAAAACCACATAAAATTAATTATTCTTTTAAAATGCCAAAATAAAAAAGCAAATGAAAATACTTAGTATGTATATGCTAATAAATATAGGTGTTTATTTTGTTGAAAATGATCAACAAAACATCAAAAATCCAAACATTGCAAAATGAAAAAGAAAAGCTAAATTTTTCGTCAAAATATTTCTTTTGCCGTTAATTTGTGCCAAACAGTTGCGCGTGGCGCTGTTTCAGTTCACGCATTGCTTCCACTTCCAATTTGTTGCTTTCCGAAAGATTGTCCATGAAATTCTCGCCCGCAACGGCAAAGTCATCCCTCGTCAAATTAGCCAAAAGTTTTTTCTGAAATGAAAATACGTAAAATTAGGGTAAATATTATTAAATACGACCTTCATGCCAAAGAGGCTGTATTGGTGTGCCAATCGGAACTTGAAGATTGGCGACTTTTTGCTTTTCGTCAGCAAAAAGTCGATGCAACGATTCACAACGGAACCCAACAGAAAAAGATGTGCCAATCGAAGAACATGCTCGACACATTCATCTAATGCCATATTTAATTAAATTTATACTATTTAGATTGGAAAATTAATTAATTAACCATCCAATTCCATGTTAAGTGGACACATTGTGGCAATTAATCGTTCAAAATGTGCCACGGCATTCTCCTCTTCATCATCGATCAGAATGTTGGGCGTTTCTTCTGCACTCGCCCCAAAAAACAAATTTTGAAAAAACTTTGAATGGGCGGCCAACAGCTAAAATTGGAGAAATACACTACAAATTTAGTATCATTCGACAGGTCAACTTCCTATCGAAATAGCTAATTTAAAATGTCAGAAAACCCATCTTTTAAAATGATAGGGTAAAATTGAAATTTTTTTAATTCTTTTTGAATTTTAATCTTACATGTTTGTTCACATACACCCCTTTCCCATTCACAAGCAAAATGTCCTCAGTGCAAACATCGCTAAAAGCGAATTTGGGAAAGAAAATTAAATGAATAATTTTTGATTTCGAGCGAAACGGTTTTATAGAAAATTCGAAATCACAAAGAATATTGCTCATTGAAAAATAAGCATTTAATACTTAATTCTTATTTGGAAATTCCGTATTTCCTTTAAAAGAAGCGCCCCCCTCCAATAGATTAGCCCCAAAAATAGAAGCGCCCACTCGAGATGCTCTATTATAAGAGAAGCCAAAATCTCTAATAGAGGCACCTTCAGCTGAAGGTTCAAATTCTATGGACCGATATTGGGTTTTAACAAAAGTGCTGAGTATGAAGGCCTTGATCACAGACGATTGACATAAATCCATTGTTTTTAAAAAATTTAAATTCAAATAAAACATGAATTAAATCAAAATTTATTAATTGTTTGGTTAGAAGATTTGTGACAGTGAACCTTTATGCCCAGTTTGACTCAATTCATAATTTACTGAATTTTTTTGAAGATCCCCGGAAGTATGTAATAAGTACATATAGTATCACACTCTTCTATTAGGAAATACGGATTTATATTTTCATAAATTGTATATTGTATAATATATTACTGAATGTGTACTCCTCCGTTAATGGTAGCCTTTAGCAGATCGTCAAGCTATAAATTGGAGGGGAAAAGGCAAAGATTGAATCATTTTCACACTCAAAGACATTACCTTAAAAATTATAAAAACGGATAATGCCCAATCGGTGTTTAATTTTCTGAAATTTTAAATAATATCGCGCACCTCTGGGTCATTACGAATTGCCAAGCGCAAATGTGACGATGTCACCCGCTTCGACTTTTGTTCACTCTTGGACACATTGCCGGCCAATTCCATCACTTCCGCTGTCAGATATTCCAACACGGCGGCACTGTACACCGCGGCAGTGGCACCCACTGAAAAGATTCTCTACCTTTTTTTTTAAATTTAAATTCACGCGCGCATTCGCGTCGTTACCGACTGCTGCTGTTGTGCGCTTTTTTAACAGGCGCTGAATTCGTCTGACGGGGAATTGGAGGCCGGCCGACCTGCTGCTGGCATTAATGATTTTCTGGCAAAAAAAAAATGCCGCCGTCATTTAAAATCACCATTAGAAAAGCAGCACAAGAACCTTTGAGTGCGCTGCTTTTTCGCCGCTGTCTTTGCCGGACCGCACTTTACCGTCATCCCTAAACAGGGAGAGATTTTTTGATAACATTTTGTGCGAATTTAAAACGCTTAGTGAAAATTAATTAATCCATGCCAAGGATGTGCCGGATGCAGAAATAAGTCCGGTATTCCGGACTATCTTGAATCCGTAATTTTGTCCAAGTCAATAATCCTTCAAATCTTTGCCTTACTTTTCCAAACTTGATTTTTTAAATAATTTTATGGGAAATTTATTAGAATAAGGAAGTTTTTAACATTTTTTTAAAGTCAGGGTTCAGATCACCCAAGAATTCAATTTCTGTGGCTCATTTGTCAGTAATATTTATTTTTATTTTATAATTAAAAAAGGAGATTTTCTTACGGCATCACTTTTGGCTCTTTCATGACCACAACCACCGCTTTGAATGTGACGGTGTTCTCTGACACATTGTAAATGCCATTTTTAGGATCCATCAGTGTCTTTAACACAAAAAATAGAATTGTTTTATTCTTTTTGTACTTCCATATTTAAATATAATAAATATTACACCGGCCTCAATTTTTGCAAATTTAAACCAGCCCCAAGTTGTGTCATTGGCAGAAAAATCATTAAAATCGTCGAGGTCTCCCGCAATGAATTGATCACGTTTTGCACCAGCAGCAGAAACAGCGCTGACTTGGATGGCCGCTCGGCAATGCCATGCCGTGTCTGAAAACATTGGCATTTTTCGTGCCATTGGATGGCACCCACGGCGACCATTAAAGTCGGCATTGCAATGCAGGAAAAGGCCAACCCATTCTTTGCCAGGGTCAATTCGAATTCGCCACGGCAATCCGTTGATGTGCACGGCCGGTTCACTGTACACGTTTTGCTTCCCCTCCGAAAAGGCTTTGAAATTGGGCAGCCGAAACAAAATTTGGCCGCGGCTTTTGCCCTTGTTGTTTGCTAAGTGGCAAAAAATATATTCCACGAAAAGAAAAATTAAATCCCAAAAAGTAGGGACCAAACAGTGCCATTTCTTGTATATTTTGAGACCGGTAAATTCAAATTTTCAAGTCCATGTTTTAGGATTGGGAAAAAAAATGGCCGGACGGACTACCGCAAAATTAAAATGTTAAACAAAAATACAGATTTCTGTTTTTTAATCAAAAGTGCCGGATTGTGTCTGGGTCATGTAAAATTGGTACTTTTCCGTTTTGTGGCCCCATTTTAAAAAAAGTACCTAAAATTTTATGTTCAGAATCTAGTCCTGGCATAATCTTAAAATTACCCCTGGACTGGTCACCAGTGTTCAACGGCACTGTGTTATCTTTTCGGCCCAAACTTAAATGTTAACATTATTTGGATTAATTTTTGCGCGGATTTGTGTAAGAATATTAAAATGGCTTTTCCCTAAATGTGATGAAACGTACGGCATGCTTTTGGTCTCTCTGTCCTTCTGCTGCTGTATGCCCTTTTTAGTGGCTGAAGTTTTTGCACCTAAATAATTAAAATTATTATTTTCTTATTTGATTACCTATTACAATATTTTTACCCTTGTTGGCCTGCTGATCAATGGTGGCGCTTATTGCAATTATATCCGATGATTTGTCCATTACAATATGATCACTGCCCGTTTCAGCTAATGTTGTTCAAATTGTTTTAAAATGTCTCTCCTGATTTTGTAAAAAATAAAATAAAATGTTTATTTGAGATAAAACAAAACGATGCCCTTCGGCAAAGAGATAAGAAAATAAATAGGCTTTTTGATTTAACTGTTGTGTGGTGACCAAAAATAAGAAAATGGAAGACAAAGTGTAGATGAATGAATGTGGGGGGGGGGAATGGATGAACACATCGATTCATTAAAAAAACGGGGGCGATTGTGGACGGTAAGGACAACGATTTTACTTTTTTATGTACACAAAAGAACGCCATGAGGAAGGGCTCTTGAATTAATTCAAATCAGGGTTCGAGTTCGGATCTCGAAATTGCATTCTACTATCCTCAATATGCATAGAATTAAAAAATAAAATTTGGCGTCAAAAATATTGGTTTTTAAACTTTCTGAAAATTTTAAGACTCAGATTTAGAGCTCTATCCGATGATGTAAAATAAATAGGGGACGACTCATCGCGTATAATTTTTCGCAATGATTATAAAAAATTTTGGCTCCCAAACTCGTAAATTATTATTTTTATTAAAATATTTGGCAAATTTATGAATGAACATAAGTATAGGTAGTAATTTCTGAATTTTTAGATCATTTTTTCCTTCTCTTTTCATTCCTTCCTTCAATCAAATTGCCACATTAACCTTTGGGGCAAAAAAAAAAAAATTTAAAACCTAACATACTTTTTCTAGAAAGCCAAAATCCATTTGAAGTTCGTTTGCTTTATCCGCCACCATGGGGGCGGATCGGCAAATTTTGGATATATTTTTTTTGGTCAACAAATGCTATAAATGTAATTCGGAAGCATTTGATCTACAGAGGCTGTATGTAAGCAAAAATTTAAATGTTTAAATCAGGTTAATTAATTATCACATAAAATACAACAACTTTAAGTTTTCTTATATTTTCATTTTTCAAAATTAAAAAAATATATTTTGTCCGAAAAAAATTGCCGGCTTTACCCCCATAATGGCGGATGTAACGACTCATAATTAAACACATACCGATAAGGGATAATGCAAAAACCAAAAAATAGACAAGCAGAGCACCTGCAAAATGGTGGGACATTTTTGGCAAGTCTTACATAGTGTTCGGTACGAGTATCGGTATACCGCGCTAATCGGTATACCAAATTTTAGTATTTTTCGATACCTATTTACCGTTCTGTAAACCGACCGAAATATTCTGGAGATTTTGGTAAATTTTCAGTATCGGTTACCGAAATACTGTTACCGGAAATCAATTTGCCAAACATTAGTCTTAAAATAAAAATGAATTGAACTCTTTGCACAAGCAGCAGCATTTCCCGTCGTCGTCGGCGGCGGTGGAGTAGTGGCAACTTAAAGGGGAATAAATTAACGCATTAAAATGTGGAAGATGCGCGGCATTTTTGGATTTGCTATAATATGATACGTGTATAAAATGCTGCTCAATTATTGGTGAACAATGGGTAGATCCGATAAATCTCCAAAAAAAGTTAATAAAATAGATTCCAAAAAGTGCCAAAATAAGTACAAAAAATCGCGAAAAATCTATCCGGGGCTCCGGACAATCCGTCAGTTGCATATTTTTTGTGCTATAACTTTTTGGTAATTGGCCATTCTCTAAAAACTTTGTTTCATTAGATTGCTTCGATATTTAGAGGTTATTATTTGGCCCAAAAATTGGCTACGGACTGTTTGTTGCCCGTACACCGGGCACCCGCGATGTAAGCCCAAACCCGAAACCCGAGGTTTTTTCCGACCCGAAACCCGGACCCAAACCATCACTGCTGGGCACCCCTGCTGCTGGTTGATTGCTTGCCATGGCAGTCACCTGTTGTTGGTGTTGTTGTTGTTGGTGGACGGGTCATGTCCCTGTTGCTCATTGGCACGTTTTCTGGGCCGATCTCGCATTCGCACACAAATCCGTCGGGATGTGCAGGGTGATTCTCCTTAGCAAATTTTATCGACTCTTTAGCACAGATATCCTTATTCGTAGTATCTTCACACGCCCAAATGTTCAATGTGTAATTTCCTGAAAAGATAATTACTTCTTACCTTACTTACAAGAATTGTGGCAACATTTTATTGCTTTGTCAATTTCAGTTAAAATTCAAATATTTTTATTATTTACTTTGTTAATCATTTATTTAAGGTGTAACATATGTTTTGCACCCAATTCAAAACTATTTAATTTCTAAAATAAGCCTCCCCCCTGAAGTACATAAAACAAACATTTTATCAGTTTTTGCTTAATAACCTGACGTGCAAAAAGCTGCAGCACAATGTTTATGCTGGCAATTAAGCTCAGTCATTTTAAGCACGCTCGTCTCGGATATAGTTGCTTCTTTGCACTTCAATCCTTAAGAATTATTTGAAGTTAATTTTAGTACCCGTACTTTTAAGCCCGGATTCGAATCCGGGTAGAGGGATAGCGACAATAATAATAATACATAATACCATGGCCCAATTCCAACAGGGCACAAAAGCACAACAACGACAACACAACTGCGAAAGTGGTCGTCGTCAGAAGGGTTGGCATCGTTTTCTGTTCATAATGGTGGCATTAACAATATTACAAACATACGGATATAAAGGCGATGCTCGCGTCAGCGGAAATCCGCGGATTATCCGAATATGGATAGCAATTTTCAACAAATCAGGCGGATACAGACAGACACACGGATATGTTGAGGATATGTCTCTCTACATGGGTTCTAAAATGTGTGTCCGTGGGCACCCCTGGTTGAATGGTGTGAACAGATTGGGACTGTTCCTATAAGAGAATCCCCCTAATAGGTAGGTCATCACTCTATTTGCTGGGGATTAAAAAAACAACCCCCCCCCCCTCTAATAAAGGCACCCTTCCATTACTTACTGACCATTTTTGTTGGTTTGAATGGATTTTTGGCAAGCACAATTTAGCAGCAGAAAGTTGGAGAATATATATATTTTGTGTGAACTTAAAAGTTAAGTGTCTTATTTAGGGATTGAGCATTTACACTTTTATTTTAGCCAATGGGGGTATAAAATAAATGCATCAGTGTTTTTTTTGTCCGATTTCTAATATTTTTCCCCGCGGGGCCATGATGGACAGCTGAATGGACGGCAAATCGCAAATTAGTCATCACATTTATCAGTCTCACTTTCGTTTAATTTATTCACAAATATATATCCATTTATTTACAAAAACATTTATGTGCATCATCAGTGACAAGTGAATAATGAATAAATTACATAAATAAATGTCAGGGATCTTTTTCATCCGATTGATCGTAAATAGAATAAAAATTTTTCTCTTAAAAAATGTGGTTGAAAATGAGAAAATGAATACACAGATGAATTTTCTTTGGGTGGCAAAGTCTCTCTAAAATTATCTTTTGGTTATTTTTCGTTTCGTTTGTCCAATCCCTCGCGGCACCAATGCGCTTTTTAATACCACTGGGACAGAAACTGAACAAAAAAATTGTTTTAAATGTGCCAGAAAGAATCAATAAGTTCCTGGTTATTCAAATGGCCTTGGTAAAAAGTATGTTTGTCTTTTAAAAGAATAAATAAAAATTCAAAAATCCATGACTAAATCGAGTACCAAAACATATTTTTTAAATTGGGCACTTATGTACTCCCCTCCATAATAAAAATTTGTTTGTCACGAAAAAATTTGTTCCAAAAATAAATTCAAACTACAGGTACAGTTTAGTTACATTTAAAGGTTTCTCAAAGTTAAATGTATTAATTTGTTAAAGTAAATTTTTTTTAACGAAAAATGATCGGTTTTGGGTTTGGGCACCAATCTTACCGTATTTTCTCTAGTAGAATCTCCAGGGGTTTTATTTATTCATACCTCCTCAAAGGGGAATGGGATTCAATAGGAAGGGGATTCAATTGGGAGGGGGGTTCAATTGGAAGGGGGTTCAATAGGAGGAGAGGGGTTCAATGGGATGGGGAGTTCAATAGGATGGGGGGTTCAATAGGAGGGGGGGGGGGGTTCAATGCGAGGGGGTTCAATGGGAGGGGGTTCAATGCGAGGGGGTTCAATAGGAGGGGGGGGGGGGTTCAATGCGAGGGGGTTAATGGTAGGGGACTCCAAAATTATAAGGCCCACATGCCCCATTTGGTCACTTTCTTATTACTTATTATCATATGACCTGTCCACTTGGTGCCGGCGTCTTGCGTCGGCGCTTAATTAACCACCACGTCATGGCGAGAACACCTTTGTAAAAATAAACAAATGCATTTTAAATACAGTACTATCTTTATGATCACTTTCCTTTTTTTCACTAAATTTTTCTAAAATTTTCGGCATGGCGGGTGGGGAGGGGGGTAATGCTCGTCACTCAAATACCGTTTATTATAAACAATATTCCACATATTGAATGGCATTATTAGAAAGCCCACTAAAAGTGACAAAAATACCAAGAACGATGCCTTTATCTGTCCATCTTCACATTTTATCAAAAATGGTGAAAAAGGGCGCGTGATCATAAATATATAACTATAACTGTACGTTGTGGTTCACATGACCATATTTTGAAAATTAGAATTTATAAGCAATTCAAAACAAACTTTATTTCTATGATGTACAATACATAAATATTTCAAAACTTACCAAGCAGTAAGAAAGTGCCCGCAAAAACGAGCACCGCCACCATCAGTCCCCAATTGAGCCCAGCCGGCAACGAGGCTGTCAGATTGTTTACGCACCAAGTAGCTTTGATCAAAGCTAGAATCATAAGGCAATGGTAAAGCAGGAATTGAGGAGAGTTCATTTTGAAAGCGTTTGGTATAGTATAAGTATTTGTGAAGGAATTCCTTGTAATTTCTTAAATAAAAGTATTTATACGTAATTAAGACGCTGATCAAAAATCTGAAATCAGATTTGTGAAATTTGAGTCCCAGGCTTAGTAATCAGTTTTTAGGGAGGTCCATTCGAGTGCCATTCATTAATGCTTCCAGCAATTTAAGCCATTCGGTTTCGCGTTACGGCAGTGTGGATCGTCATCGGCACTTGCATTTTTCCATGCCAAAAATTGCTCTTACCAATCGGCGACACGTAAATTTAAAGTAAAAATTGGGTGGCGGCAGGAACAATGATGACACTAACGACAATTGGAAGACGTTCAAACATAAAACACAATTGGTTTAGTGCCATGGCGGGCACTAGGAGAGCCGGTGGACAGAGGCGAAAGCCGTCCATTTCATACATTAGGCGAATGCTCCAAATTGGGCACATTTTAAGAGCCCATGGGTGAGGGATCGAAATTTGTGATCAGATCAATGTTTCTAAACCTTTGAAAACTGGTTTAGATTTTTAAACCGGAATATTTTCATTTTTAGACACATTGTTAGAGAGCCCGGAACTCGAAAAATCGCAAATTTGAGTTCAGCTTCTAGTTCAACGGCTTAAATTACCGTATAAAGAATGTATACAAGCAAGAGCTAACAAAAAGAATAAGAAATATAAATGACGAGATGATATGTAAATGTAAGCGAATTGAGAGGCGGGCGATTATTTTTCAACAAAAATGATGCTAAAAATTGAAAAAAACATTTCTTCCGAAAATATGAATCATTATTGATGATGTTCACGAAGAAAAGCCAAAATAAATTTTCTCGACGAATGGATGGGCAGAAAAAACGATTTTTTTTCGCACGGTTGGTCCATCTCGACAAAACTTTGTGGATGAATAATG
This sequence comes from Heterodera carotae, assembly GCA_024500135.1. Classification (NCBI taxonomy): domain Eukaryota; kingdom Metazoa; phylum Nematoda; class Chromadorea; order Rhabditida; family Heteroderidae; genus Heterodera; species Heterodera carotae. The sequence goes on along the minus strand of JAKKIK010000500.1, from coordinate 295 downwards.
TTGCCGCCTTCCGCCTTCGCGGGGATGGAAATGCATTTGATCATCGGCAGCAGTGTAAAATAAGGAACAAAAAAAAATGATTTTAAAGGCTTTATTCGTTGCAATTTTGAAAATTACCAAAAAATAAGTAAATTATAAAAGAATTATCCAATGCAAAATGGTGAACAATTTTGACAAAAGTTTAAAAATATACAATTTAAACTAGGGTTGAGCGGGACCGGGACCGGTACCGGGACCGGGTCGGGAAATCCCGGTTTTTTCAGGTCCCGGTCCCGGTACCGGTCTCGGTTTTCGA
>JAKKIK010000499.1:0-29516 GCA_024500135.1 Heterodera carotae | reverse complement strand
CCTTTTTTGGGGTTTTTAGCACATATTTTGGGTTTTTTTAGCACATATTTTATTACATATTTCAGGATTTTTAGCACATAAAAATCCCAGCTCTACAGATCATATATTACATTATGTTATGCGACAACTTCATTAAAGTACTGCAGTTTTTAAATAAATTCTGAAAAAATTTATCAATATTTAAAAATTGCAAATTTATTTATATTACTTAGTAATTTAATTGCCGATTTGCTGGAAGCCATTTGTTGTACAAACAAACTTAAATGATATCTCTCTCATCAGTGGCAAAGCGAAATTATAAATTAGTAAATTATAGAATAATAATTTTGAAAGCCATTTGGGAAAATGCACACAAACACACCAAAACAAAGACGAAATTATAATAACGTAGGTGAATCGCTGCAATTAAGTTTTTTTCTTTTGTAATTTGAAAAATTGTCATATATCGATGCTGAAATAGACTTACAAATACTAAATTCGTAATTTTTGAATTTAAACTAGAAATGTAAAATGTATATTAAAAAATAAAATATTTAGACTTTTGTTATATACAAGTTATATTCTATTAAAAACATATTTTAAATAAATTAACTTATAAAAAATAAATAATAATTTTTATCAAAAATTTGAAATTAGAATAATTAAAAATTCGTCAAAAGTACAATAGTAGTCCAAGCAGATTATTAGGTAGCATACCTAATTACCGAATATAGATGTTCATACTGGCTTTGGAGTAATATCAATTTTTAAGCCATCATTTTTATGAAATAAATACTCTATTCTATAAATATAAAACAAAAGTCATATATTAACATGTATTAATAAAGTTAATTAATTTAATATGCGAAGGCGGTGGCATGAGGAAGTATTTTTTTATAGTTAAACAAAGTTTAACAAATTTCTTTAGGCTTAATCAAGTCAAATACCAAATAAGGAAAAATTTGAAAAATATTTTTCCTGTAATAATAATTAAAAATTAATAATAATTTTGCAATTTTGACAAGGAACTAAACTACAATAAGCATGCATAAGTGATACATAATTGAAAACAATAAAGATTTCTCTTAATTTAAGGAGCTAATGTATTTCAAAAGAAATGCACAGAACTAAGTCATTAAAAAATTACAATCATCATGATAATGTAAACATAAAGGTACCTTATTACTTTGAGAAATTAAAAAAAAAACAAGATGATAAAAAGATATATTTTTATATTTTAGAAATAGAAACAAAAATTTAAATAAAAATAAAAATTGCAATAAATTTCCAACTTACGCTAAATTTCGTTGACAGCAATAAAAAGAATTAAATGATACTTTGTAGTTGTTTAATGGCTACAATTATGGGGAGCGCAAAATAAAATGTTTCCAAAAAGAGTTCGATAAAATATATTTTTACACAGTAAGAATTGCTTCAGACTCGATAGAAAGCCTCCATATAAATATTCATTTAACAACAATTCATATCAGTGAAAAATATAATGGTAAAAACAAAATTTATACAAATTAAATTCATTCTTATCAAAAATAAACTGGCCAGTCAATAGGAGTAGGTGGTCAATTAAAAGAAGCAAATTCGACCTTAATTCCCTTTCCGGAAATGCCCATTGATAAAAGCATTAAATTATAATCGCAAACATCAAAATATTGTGTAAAGTCACTCAAACAAAAAAAAGAATAATTTTGATAAATTTTTGAATCATCAAATGGTGGGATTTTTTCTATAGTGGTATACCATACATATGAGCAAGCACATCATTATGACATTATAGCAAAAAAAAAATATTTGAGAAAAAATGCGTCACCTACAAAAAATCAATTGTCAAGAGCATTTTAAAATGAGACTATGCCAACAAAATGGTTTTTTGAAACGATGATTTTCGACAATATTTTTAAAGATAACAAATACCATAATTTCATTAAATAAATTAATTTGTAAAACGACCAAAGATTCATTATTATTAATATCTAAAATCCTTAATAATATTACGAACAAAATATGACTAAATAAAAAATTAATTGGTTTATTATCGCCGTTCGGCAGACGATCAAATGTAATTAGATAGAAAATAAAATACCAAAACTTTCATTGTCAGTAAAAACATAATTAGACAATTAACAACTTAAAAGAAACTATTAACAATTAAATTTTATATTAAGGTAAAGAGTAAACCAATTATTCAAACTTCAACATACGACATCTCCCTGCAGCCAAACACTCAGCAGCATGAGTAAAAAAAAGCCAACAAAATATTTAGTTGTATTGGTTGTTTACAAATTATCTTAATACATATAAAAAGTTTGATGTAAAATTAATAATTAATATTTCGCAAAAAAACAACTCAATGAAAAGTATTTATAAATTGAGTTCAATAAAGTAAAAAATATTAATTAACTATGTACAAAAATTAAATGTCTTAAAATAAAAGAAAAAAAGGAAGATATTTATTATGAAAAAATAAAGATTAATAAAGTAATCGATTTAAACCTTAATCAAGTCTTAAATACATAAACTATAAAATCTATGGTTTCAAAATGATTCATATATCCTACCTCATCTTTATTCTGTTAGCTGCTAAAAATTGTTACAATGAATTAACCAATGTTTTTAAAATTTAGCAATATCGCAAATGGTACTACCAATTTGAAGACAAAATCAATGGAATTTCATAAAAAGAAAAAGATAAAATCTTTTTTTATTATTATTAAATATCAGCACATAAAGTAACAAACAAAATATGGCTCAATTTTAGGCTTTAATGTGCAAATTTTGGGTAAAAAAGCCACAAATTCATGAAAACTTTAATTGTCAATGCACCAAAAAGTTATAATTAGAGTAATATTGGAATAAGGCCGATGTGAAGATTTAATTGGGTATATCCATGGTATCTTTATTTCGAAGAAGCAAATAAACCGGCAAAAATATAATATATCTTTTAGGAATTCTAAAATTAAGATGAGTGGTTAATAAAATAGATACGAGGGTAAAAATTAAATTAATTTAAAAAGCTTAAAATTATTAATAAAAGGCGTCAGTATTTTCATTTGATAAATTTATATTTTAAAAACCCATTGTGCCCGTCAATTTATTATGACTAATCCCAAGGGCTGATAAATGTTTTAATGAATTTTATAAGGTTGATCTTGACGAAACCAGAAAATCGATCAAAGCGAAAAATATCGAGCAAAGCCATTTAATTCAAAAAAATCTTAACAAATTTAAAAAGTTGTAATTAAATAAACAAAATTAAAACATAGATTTCTAGTTTGACACACGAAGTCAAGCTACAAAAAAAAAATTTGTGTTTTAAATAAACAACCGGGTTATAATAAACATCTATTAATAGTAATAAAAAACCAATGAAAACAAAATTTGAAGATGGGATGAGACCAAATTATAATTAAGATGCAAGATTGTTGAGGCTTCAAAAAGCTACAAATCCTGGATCGTGCGCTTTGTCAAACAAATAAATATGTCAATTTAGCATTAAATATTAAAAAAGATTATGTACAAAAATTCCACAAAAGTTTTTTTGTCAATGAAAAAACGAATAAAAAAAATAGATAATATCATTGCATATTTAAATTAAATACACTTTTAATTATTAAGCTATTATTCAATACCTTATCGACGAAAATAAAATCATATACTTAATAAATGAAATATAAATCAAATAAAACACTAAAAAAATAGAATTTTGTCGATGATAAAAAATACACATAAATAAAAACAAGAAATTTAATTAACAATAATTTCTTAGATATCAAAAATAGAATAAAGAATTTTTAGGTAAAATTTTTATAAGTTATTGTTACAATGATGTATAGGAAAACATTATTACATAAGATGATAAAACAACAAGACATTCTCCAACTTTAAAGCGGATGGATGCTCAACAATTTCTATATGAAAGGATGCTGTATAATAGATCAAATTAAAAATTGAACCCAGCATTATTTAAAAAGGTTATAATTATAAGATTAGAAGATGGATACCACGAAATTAGAATAATCTTATTTTAGAGATCTGCAAAATATGTTATTAAAAAATAGAATTAAAAAGAACTACAAATAAATAATTTTAAGACAAGGCTATAAAAAAACAAATTCATCTTCGTCAAAAATTAATTATAAATGAATAATATTTGTTGCAATAAAAAAAACCTTTAAATTATTTACTATGAAATTTAGAAAGCATAATAATAAAAACGCGCATTGGACATTTTGGTCGCGTACTCCATCTACGCCAGGATATTTGTATGGGAAACATTGGCACTTAGTGCTGGTTAAATGGCCATAAAAAAGATAAACTGTATCTGAATAAACAAAAATAATTTTAAATGATAAAAATAACAATTTTCATATATTCGAGCTCAGTAAAGCAATTTGTTTCAAATAATTATGAAATAAATTAACAAAATGCAAAATCAGATATCGAGAATAATTTTATTTTGCGAAATATGGAGGACAACCATTGACTGAAAGTAAAACACCGAAAAAGCATGAAATCAACATTCCATCATTAAAGGAAACTGCCTAGAGAGGATTTAAAAATCAGTAAATCTCTATTTAAAAATAGTTCATCAATTAAAATAATAATTTATTTTAAATAATAACTAAAAAACTTACAAATTGCATAATTAAAAAAAATCAGAATAGAAGAAAAGTGTTTCTATAAAATTTTCACTATTAACCTTAAGCGAAAAATATTTAATATTTTATTCTTTACAATATATGTCGCTACCGCAGTCGCTACGCAACAACCGATGGTCCACACTTTTTGTCGAAAAAATTCTTTCAATTTGTAAAAGCACGGACAAAACACGTAATTAATGGCAAGTGTTGTTGAACGTGAAGCACATAAAAAATAAGCTGGAAAACCGAAATAGATTGGTAATCAACGCTTGCAAAATGGAAGTAATATAATTAAGATAATTTTATTTGCTTAGAATAACTCAAGTTGCTAAGCATTGTCAAAAAATAAAATTCGAAATACCAGCAAAAATTCCTATTTTAAATATATTACAAAATAATTTTGTTTTCATGCATTTATTCGCCCAATTTATAACCAGATTTACTTTTAAGTCAAACCCATCAATTATCATACTCACACAAAGGCACATTAATGTTAGAAAAAATAAGTTAATAACATTTAAATTTTAAATTAGCTAACTGAGGATGACCATTGTAATAAAAAACATATTAATACAGCGTTCTCATCGTTATCCCTTGTACAAAATGAGCTCTTAAACATCAAGTAGTTTAAAATTCCAATGTTCTGCTGAAGCAAACTTGTAACAATATGAAAAGATCAAAATGGCGGAATATAAGTTTGTTATTCTTTATCAAATTTCAAATAAATCTAAAAAATTGAGGATAAAAATTAAATATAAATTTTAAAAAAACAATAACAAAGTTAAAATTTAAAATTAATAAGTTTTGCCAATCGAAAAATAATTAACTTTGCCTTAGTCATTAGTTTGCAATAAATTTTTCTTTACAAAATGCAAATTATGATCGACTGTCCGTCACCACGAGAAAGGACACATATTGTACTCGTGGTATTTACCAAGTTAAAATTAAAAAATGAGAAGTAAAACAAATTTTTAAAAAGTTGAACAGCATAAGCTTGAAAATATAATAAATACTAAAAAATATATAAATGAATTCTTTTATCGCAAAAATACTTAAAAATATCTATAATGAATTTATAAATCTAATTGAAAACTAAACCAATTCAGCTATTCAAAATTAATTTTATAAAATATTCCTCTCTTAACAAACCTTTCTTGGTCAATAAAAAATAAATATTTACAGTAATAAAAACTTGAAAATATAAAGATTAAATATAAAATTTATGTATGGGTGACAATCTTTATCATCATGGTTGACAAATGTTAATAAATAAGATAAAAAGTAAAACTCAAAGTTAAATAATTTAAATATACAAAAAAATTGACGACTTAATTCAAAAAACAATTCAGAAAAATAATGTTATAAAATTATAGCGAGAAAAGTATTAAAAAACTTACAAATAGGTAAAAACGAAATCAAGTGCGAGAAGAAGAACCAAAAAGTTATTTTGGTCATAAATTTGCCGCAATAAATAAAATAGTTAAGAGCATCAAATTTAGAAAAATCTTAAATTCTTACAACTATTAAAATGAAATTCGTCTGATCTTTATTAACAATAACTACTCGAAATAATAAAATCAGTCCACATATTATTAAATAAAAACTACTCTAAATAATAAAATCAGTCCACATATTACTTACTAAAAATATTGTGTTTATGTAAAAATAGATTCCAGAAAATTAATTATCAGAATCGTACAAAATAATAGCATAAAATTTTTATTTGCAAAATTATCAAAAATTAATAGAAAAATATTTTTGATTATTTTCTCATTAGCCATCTATCTCTATTGCCAAAATCTCCGTAAAATTCGTAGACAAATTGACAAAAATTCTTTATTATTTAATTAATTGTAAAAAGACAAGAAAAGAAACATAAAATATATAAAGAAAAAAATGACTATGAAGCAGTCTTGGTATCCCAAAATTAACAAATAGATAATTGTAGGCTTAAATCAATATAGTCATAAATAAAAAATCCTAAATCCAAATAGGTGCCATAAACAAACAATATAAAATTTCAAATCAAAATTACATTTTATCACTCAATAGATTAGACTAACTAAAAAAATGCAACTCAGAGATTTTACGGATTCTATTACTACCTAATATTGTGTTTACAATATAATAGCAGCAAATAAATAAATAAATTTAGTTTATATTGAGACAAAATAGAAACGAATTCAATGCGAACTGTTCAGAGGGCAACGACCAACTTCATCAAAAAAAAGGATGATATTAGGGCTATAAGTTAACTTTTATAACAAAAACAAAAACTTTCAAATCACATAAAAAAACTAACCATAAATATTAATAAAAAAAAACTATCTCCAAACCAATAAAAGGACAAATTAACTAATGCATGATACATTGATCGGCGAGAATGCGATGTAAAATAGGTCCGTCTAAGCACGAGAAATAAATTTTTTTTAAAACTAAATTAAACTTATAAACTAATTAAAACCATTACCTTTTAATACAAAAGCAATAACTAATTCGAAAAATATAATTGAAAATTAAAAAAGATATAAAAGAAAAAATTATAAAATTTATGGAATGAAAACCAAATTAACAAAAAATTAAAGACAAGGAGGCCCCCGCATATTAAAGAACTTGCCCAAATTCTTCGCAATGATCAGGCAACCTATTGTATGTATAATCGAATGAATTTATAATTCTATTAAAAGGCATGTGCATAAAAGCAAGCTCTAATAAATTAAAAAAATTGTAAAAAATAGAATTTTTCGAAATTTTAAGAAATGAAGTAGATAAAAAAATCTATAATTACCGTATTTTCTCTAATTGAAGGCCCGGGCCTTCTATTTTTCAATCCCCTTCTAGGGGGCCTTCAAATGGAGGGGGGCTTTCAAATAGAGGGGGGCCTTCTATTTTCCGATAGAAAAATTTTTTAATGCATAAACTTTATCTAAAATTCCAACGAATGATCACTCAAAAATCCATTATTCTCATCTTCAAACAAATCAATTTCATCAAAAACGCCGGCCAAATCTTCAAATGCATTGTCTTCCCGCGAATTCGACTTTTTCAAAAATTTTTGGTACTTCCGGGTTTTGTCACCCCCCCCTTGAAAATTTTTTTAAAATAATTTTTTCTAAGGTAATTTTGGCCGCTGATCACGAATACGACATCCATTTCACCCAATTCCGAACCCCGAACACAAATTCGAACAAAAAAACGAAACGCGACTTTGCATAAAATCATTTACATGTTTTTATGAAAATTTGAATTTTCGACCTTTTGTTCGAATTTGGGTCCGGGGTTCGGAATTGGGAAAAATGGATGTCGTATTCGTGATATGCGGCCTTGAAAACCCCTAAAACATGTTTTTAAGCATTTTGAAAAAAAAATTCAAAACGGCCACTTTGCAAGTAGTGCCTATTTTTGCATTTTTACGTGTATTTTCACATACATAACTCATGTAAAACTCCTAATAGCTAAAAATAAACGTCAAATTCGAAATCAGCGTCCAAAATTAGCATAGAAAAAATTATAAAAAAAAAATTTCAGGGCGGGTGACAAAACCCGGAAGTACCAAATTTTTACCCTCAAAGAAACGAATGATCAAGCTTCTATAAAATGTTTCTTTTGAAACTTATCGTGGCAAAATAGTGTAAACAAAATTTTACATAAAATAAAATTGAACAATTGCCTACAATAAATAATTAATTGAATCTATAGGATGAAACAGCGAAAAGTTTATGAAAAATTTAGGTATGTCTAGGCATATAAATTTTCATCGTCGGTACTCCCTATAATCAATCCAATTAACATTAAAAAATTGGTACAAAAACAAAAAAATTTGGCGACGCATTTTTTGTCGAAAAATTTCAAACCTTTAGGGGGGCCTTCAATTGGAGGGGGGCCTTCAAATGGAGGGGGGCTTTCTATTTTTCAATCGTCGTCTAGGGGGGCCTTCCAATGGAGGGGGGCTTTCTAATAGAGAAAATACGGTAATGCATCAAGCCGGGACCTATATTCTCATCGGAATATAGGTAGTGGTGTGTGATTTTTAAAACTCACTTTGAATTCCCACCCATGCAGCGGCCCAATTCCGAGTCAGATGTGGTCAGATCAGAGGTACTGTAGCGCCGTGCATGGCGATCAATTCTGTCCAATCGACGATGAACAAAATCGTCTAAAATTATTTTAAAAAAACATTAAAATGCCTGAAATTGAAATGAAATGTCCCCGTTTTGGTGGCACATTACGAGGGCATTGTGCCAAAAATTGGGCCAACTCAGCAGGGATGAAATTAGCCACCGACGGGGCTCTATTGTTTCAACCTCCCTCAAAAGTTGATCTCTATTCAATGGGGTGGGATTTAATTATGGGGGGGGGGGGCTTTAATAAAAAACGGTGTCCTTTGCTAATAAAAAATATTATTCAGCATGGCATATTTTAATGAAAATTTTGACAAACCTATAATTTAAAAAAATAGGTAGGTTAATTTATGCATTATTATTTCTTTTTTTTTCACCACTTACTTTCTTCGGCATCGTCGTCGTCTGAGCTGTCCAACAGCTCATTTGGATGGAGTTGTTCATGCTGCGAAATTAAATAAATAAATACCATGGTTCCTGTATTAAAGCCACCCTCCAATTAAGCCCCCCCCTTCCAACCCTAATACTACCTTGAAAAAAAACCTAAGAAAATTTCCCCAGTCAAGTAGCACCCCCCCCCCCCTCCCTCTCCCCCAAGAGCCGAAGAACCCACCCCCCACACCCTCACGGCCAGAGCCCCAATGGGGCTCAAATAAAGGAAGAAAAAAATGTTAATTATTAATTTTTTCTTGTAAATTTAATTATGGAATATTTGTTCGAACCCTAATAACCTTGAAAAAACCACTAAAATTCCCAAGTCAAGTAGCACCCCCACCCTCTCCCCCCAAGAGCCGAAGAATCCATCCCCTCAACGGCCAGCAGACACCCACGGGGGCTCAAATAAAGGAAATAAAATAGGTATGTAATTTATTAATTTTTTTTTTTGTAAATTTTATTACGGAATATTTGTTTGTCCGAAAACCGTCCAGCGGAATTACAATGCCTTCGGCGGCCGGCGCGCGTCTCAACGGTCGGGGCGGCGGAAAGCGTCGAAAACGACTGCTCCATTTGGGTGGCTGCTGCTGGTGGTGCTGATCGTCATGCCGCCAATTCTCTTTTTCTTTGACTAAGAAAAAAATTATTTATTTTATTTCCACCAAAAAATGTCTGTAAATGCTGTCAGATCGGATCTTGGAAAAAATAGGGACTGGATTATCCGGGATCCCGTTTAAATCCCGGCAAGATCCAAGGCTGGGTCACGTGTGCCCAAATTAATTTCAAGATTTTTGCCTTCATTTTTCTTAAATACCCACAAGGTATGAATAAATCAATTGGGCTCTGATCAAAGCGGACACAAAATGCCAAATTTTCATTTGAATCCACCAAATTATCATTGATCATCTAATTAATTACCCACAGGCTGATCATTTAAATATAGAGATAAAAATTCATTGCTGAGATTGATTCCCACCAAAATATTGCTGATCAGTGGCCAAATCGAGGCTGATCGGCTCCGACACCACTGACGATGTGGCCGCTGAGGAGGAGCAACAATTTGGGGACTGCTGCTGCGAGCGTTGCGGCAACGGCGGTGGTTGTGGTGCAGTGCATGCAGCCGCTGCACGTCGACCTGCAGCGATTGCGCGATGTTGCTGCCGTTGTTCATGATTATGAGAAGCCGGGTGCGGCAAATAGTAATGTTGTTGTTGTTGTTGTTGTTGCGGTTGCTGGTGGTTATACGAAGGATGAAGCATCATTGCGCTCTATGTGTGCTCATTTGTTGCAGCCGGAGAATTTGAATTTTTTAAAATTGGCGCCTCGGGGCAAATTTAATTGCAATCAATAATCAATCAATATTCAATTGGGGCGTTGCGGGGGCAAATTACTGTGTAGGAAGTTGTGTTAAATTTTTTGCTAAAAAACTGTATGGATTATGGATTACTGATTGAGATATTTAATACCGAAATGCATACACTCTCCCGACCCTACTTCAGGGACAGAATATTGTGTGATAGGGCCCATAAATTTGGGGGATCAAGCGGTCGGGGATGGGAGAGGAATCATGATGAAATTTTAAATTAAAAAAAATGCAATATACCGTAATTCCTAAAATAAAGCCATCGCGGAGGATATTTTTCAACCCTCCTCAAAGGGGGGCTTTATTTCAGAGGGCTCTATTTCAGAGGGGTCGGGGCTTTGTATACTAACCCCTAAAAAGTGGGGGGCTTAATTTCAGGGGGGGCTTTATTTCGGGGGGAGGCTTTAATCTAGGATACAGTATCGGTATTAAAAATTCCAAAAAAATATATTAAATGTTAAGTAAAATTAAAACAATATTAGTGTGGTAGATAAAAGCAATTTTTGTTTTTCTCCATCATATTTTGTTTTCAATAGGCGGGAGAAAATGCTACTCGTTTGCACATCTGTGTACATAGCCATGAAAATCCCCCCGTCAAAATCCGTCCCATCGCTCTACCACATAAATGAGCAATTAATCACCGATCGAGACCCATAAATCTGATCAGTTTTTGCAGACAAAAAAATAAACGATCAAAAAATATGGGCAAATGGGATTTAGTAACATTCTCGTAGGAATATTGTTTTTAATCCACCAATGTGTTGGTTCACCACTAAAGAGTACATATAATTATGGATAGAAACATAAATTAATAAATTTATTGTTTTTTTAATTCCTGAAATTTAAACTTTTCGAGAAATCAGGCTTAATATAAAGGCCCAAAAAAGGAAATCAGGCTTAGGACAAAGGCTCCAAAAAAGGGCATGGGCGAGGAATCAGGCTTAATACAAAGGCCCAAAAAAGGAAATCAGGCTTAGGACAAAGGCCCCAAAAAAAAAAATTCGGGGCTCTCGGAATCGAATCTCAATTAAAGGTCAATCCAATAAAATTCAATTTAAACATTTTTATTAATTAAAAAAAACTGATTTTATGTGGGGCCTGACATATGAACACACAACACAACTTTAAAGTTCATTCTTTTCACTTTATGTGTGCTAAACTGTAAGAATGGAGGAGGGGGGGGGGAGATGAAAGTGAATGAATGGGGAGGTTCGTCCTATTCGGCGAACCGTCGTGGAACATCAAAAAGTTTAACGGGTCGGCGGGTGGGGGGGGGGGGAACGTTCAATTGGTCGGAATAGCGGCAGGAGGGATATCGGCGGGGGGGGGGAGATATCTGTGGGGATAAAGACGAAGAACGGGCCGACAAATAAAAATAAAATTCATTCATCCGCCCGACGGCGGCGGGGGAGGGGGGGAGGGATGAATGTGCAAAACTTCGTTCGTCTTCCGCCGACGACGATGACGGCAAATTTGCCCCCCCCCCCTCCCCCTCATCGTCGTCGTTGCAGATGTAAAACGTCCCCGGAGGCAATGAACAAATTGCGGGCGGGGGAAAGCTGCTGCGTATGCGGGGAAAATTTGGACAACGGGGAATAGTAACGCACTAAAAAATGGGAAAGACTAAGGGTTCCGAATGGGCCTGGATTTCAAAAGAAAAAGTACGAAAGCCGGAATTTCAAAAAAGGACCCCGAACCTAAAAAGTGGGACACTCCCGGAGCTGAAAAAATACCAAAAAATCCAAAATCGACCCTGGTAAGTAAACGAGGTCCAACCCTTACGTAAAAAGTCCCTGGAAACGGTATTAGAATTTTTAAAGAATGATGCCACGGGGAAAATGCTGATGCGGGGAAATTCTTAGCAATGGGAGAAGTCTAAAGTATGGTAAAATGGACAAATGATAAACCTAGTATGGATAATGGTGGACTGCTGCCGAAAAACCCCTCCTTTCCCCGATGGAAAATGCCGCGGGGAATAAGTGCCGCGGGGAAAACTGTTTTGTTGCGCATGGATGTGCAATTTTGGGGGACATCCTTCGCCTCAGGGGAAAATCCCATCGGGCAAACAAATAAATAAAAATTGTGCGCTTAATGGGCCTTTTTGATAGGCAAATTTTGCACACAATTCAAAAAGAGTTCATAGCCAGACAGCAGCAGCAGCAGCAGGTGGTTGTTTGGAGAAGGAAGGGATCAATAAATTTTAGGCTTTTATTGGAATGGCGCCATTTGGGGGGATTTCAAAAATTTTTATGATGGATTTATTTGATCTGGAAAGGAATTTTGTGTTTGGAGGAGTCGCACAACACTGCCAGTGAAAATATGAACGACATATTTCAAGAAAAATGTGACATAATGTCCAACAGCTACTAGAATGGCCAATTGTCACGGAAATTGACAAATGATCAAGGATAATATGGCGCAATGCAATCGAATAGAGGGATTGGGCAAAATGTCGAAAAGAGATGAAGGTTATCAAATGTCACAGAACGTTGGACATACGATGTGTTGATGTCATTGATATTGAGCCACAAAAAAAGATATTTTGTGTATTTAGTCACTTTGTCTTTTTGATAAGTGTTAGGGCATAAAATGTAGACATAGTGCTTAGAAGAGATTAAGGTGACGAATTGTCACTGAAATTGACAAATCATCTCGGCATACATGGACATGCTATGCGTTGTGCATGCAAATGTGGGCGGTCAATAGTCAAAGAATATGTGGACACAATGTCCCAGCAGGGATTGAAGTGACCAATTGTCACACGGCTGTCGTGTCTTTCCCCAAAGGATTCCTAAATTAGATCCCCCTTCCTAAAATAGAAGCCCAGCCCTTGAGAGGATTTATAAATAGAAGCTGGGGGGGGGGATATATGTAGAGGATGTACTGAATTCATCCTTCCTTTCACACACATCCACAACAACCAACAAAAGTGCCCTTCTTTTCTGGGAGGTCGCGACTGACGACGACGACGACGGATCACATGGCAATAAAATTTTATGTCAATTGGCCTCAATTTTATTGTAGCCAAGGATGAGGCGAGGATTTGCACTGGGATTGGGAGGACGGATAATATGGCCTCAAAATAGTCTCTCAATTATCCACCACCACCACCACCACCACTTAATCTGACCACCGTTTTATATTTGAGGGCCTTGGGAAAGTTAGGCTTTTCGTGGAAGGAGGGGGGGGGGGGGTGGTGACATTACTCATAATTTTTGGGAATAAACCTGTGAAAAGTCAAAAAACTTAATTTCGTGTTTCTTATATTGGGACCCCCTACCCCTTTAATAAAGCCCCCCCCCCCCTGTCTGATGGGTGTGGAAAAGAGTCCTCAACGTCCTCTGCCCACTCGAATAAAAAATCCCTTTAAAAGGGGTTAAAGCCTTTCGGATTAAAAAAAAACGAAATTATTGTACATTGGGGCAAAAAAAGAATTCATTTAACACAAATTCATTAATTGGATTAAAAAAATTAAAACGATTGATTAAAAGTGAAGCGCAAAAAAAAATGTTTAAAATGCTACAGAGAAAAATTGATTTTTTTGGCATTTTTTATTATATTCAACCATTAATTTTTAGTCTCTCATCACATTCATCGCAAAAATGTGTCGTCTCGTCCATCGGATTTTCTCCTCACCGCCAAAAATGAGAGAGGCAGCGGCGGGGGGCCGTTGATCCCTAACCAAAAATGGTGAGCACACTAATCCCCACTTGTCCCATTAATGGGAGGCGGTGAAACAAAAAAAAAAAAATTTTTTTTGGACACAAAACATATACAACAGCAGCGATAAAGACTTTTTGTATGCCCAAATTGTGTTGGGGAATAAAATGGATTGGAAAAATTTTAAATTAATAAATTAATTTGTAAGCAAATTTTATGGGTGAAAAAAAAGTTGAAAACTTAATAGAGAAATCACTGTTTAAAAATTGTAGAGATTTATTTAATTGTCTAAGAAATGTACATGAATAAATAGAGATCTGTAATTTTTTTTAGTCTTGGGTTTTGAGGGAGCCTTGACATTTTAGTTGAGGGGGACAATTCTCCGATTCTGTCCGGTCATTTTGAAAATCTCGGCCTCGTGTAATTGTCATTGGGACAAACTTTTTTCGGTTTTTAGGTTAGAGCTTTGTTGCCAGATTCGTGGTATTCATCGACCCTGGATAAAATTTTAAAATTTACAAAATTTAGTGTCAGATTTTGAGGGTGCCTCGACATATTTGTTAGGGGGACAAACAATTTGTGAATGAGAGAAGATATAATAAATTCACTACAGATACACATACCTACCTATTCATTCATTTGGGGGCGAAAAGAGAGTGGGGACGACGGCGGGGGGAATTACTAAATGAAAGAATGTGAAAGAAAGGAAAATGCGATTAATTGGGGGGGGGGGGGGACAAAGGATTTTTTGTTCCAAATTGCTTTCGGGTAAACATTCGTTTGTCACACAAATTCAGCGAGGAGGGTTCTGCCATAGAGAAGGAGGGTTCATTAACAAAAAAAATGTAAAAAAGCAGAATTACCTATATTAGAGTCCCCCGGGGGAGAGAATTCTCTATTTATGAAACTCATTAGTGCCGCTTGAAAAATGGCACATGAAAATTTGATTGCCATTCCAATGAAAAAAATCTGCTGCCGGGGTTTGGGATCGAGAATTGGAGAAAAACCCAAAAAAAGTCTGGTAATGCGGTTTGGGGTCGGGGATCGGACAAGAGAGGTTAAAAAATTCGATATCGTGAAAATATGGGCCCGGGGTAGGAGAAAAGGCCCAAAAATGTCAGATATCAAGTTTAGGGTCGAGGGTCGTAAAAAAGCCCAAAAAAGTCTTAGATCGGGGGTTTAAGCCTGAACCGAATGTCGGGATACTGAACCCAGCATTTCGAAAGACTCTGTGACTGGACAAACTCGTTAGCATCTAAACCATTATGTACAGAACAATGATCAAAAGAATACCGCGCAGCTACGCATTTGCATTGCGCATCCGGCGGGGGCAAGCGAGTGATAAATCGCCAAAAATTGGAAAAAACATACCCCAACGGAAATTAAATAAATTAATTTTACGAAAAAATATCTAAAGATGTGATCAAAGAGTACGTACGGTACACTCAATGGCGCAAAAAAGTCCGAGTTTTCTTCAATGATCATCAAAGCGGCTTGTTTGTGCGCGAGCAACAGACACAGATCGCCAAAAATGGCAAAAAGTGAAATTGATCACCCACGATTAAATCAGCGGCGGCTGATCTGCATTTATCGGGCGAGGAATTTTTTGCCTACCTACCTATTTACATAAAAGATCGCTGAACGATGCAAAACAAAAATAAAAATGAAATAAAATTGCCAATCGTAAAAATAAAATCAAAATTGATGGCACCAAGACAGACTGCGCAGGTGACACACACTGCTGCTGGTGGAGCACACTGAGACTGGCGCTGACAATGTTTTACGACGCCGCGGGGGCGATGGCGGGGTGGGTGAATGGTGTGCCCGACAGGAAATTGGAACGGCGAAGAAAGCGCCGGGGCGGGGGAGGGGGGAAATGAATATTTGGGGGACCCGCAGCAAAAGAGAGGGGCAGATGGGGACGGACCGAAGAAAGGGGGAGAGGAGTGGTAAAATGGGCACATTTGGGAGGAGGATTTGGACCCCAAATTATGGGGGAATGCTGCAGTGCCGGCGCTCGGAAAACAAAGGGCTCGGCGGGGGGCAGGGGGCCGAAGGGCACAAAATGGGCAAAGGACGGGTCTTAGAAAAATTGGGAAAATGGGGAGGCTCGAGGATCATCATGCCCAAGAACTCCCTGAATGACCTGTCAGAGGATGATCTCTTTTACGATACAGTCACCCGTCAGCGTATTTCCTCTAATAGAACCCCCCTACCGAACAAAACAGCCTTTTTTCTCTAATAGAACCTCACCGGACGGGGTATATAGCAGGGAGGAGGGGGGGGGGGGGCAATTAGAGGGGTATATAGTCGGGAGTGGGGGAGGGTCAATTAGAGGGGTATACAGCCGAGAGGGGGGTTCAAGAGGGGGGTATACAGCCGAGTGGTTCTATTAGAGGAAATGCGCGGTGTTCAGGTGGGCGCTAACCTACACCTACAAGAGGGCAACAAGACAAAACGGACAAAACGTCCAAGAGCCCAAAATTAAAATAGGCAATTAAAATTCAAATTAACACCGTCGGACATTTTGTCCAATCAATAAATTTATTTTAACGCAATTAGCGTTACTCACCCGCGCCGTCATCGCAACATTTTCAACTTTTCGCGGGGCGTGGCACAATTGTGTCGTTGGCGTTGTGTTGTTTTACGCCCCCGCGAGCGCTTTAATATGGGGAGGAAGGTGGCGGGGGGATGGTAGTGAAATTTGATAATGCAATAATTATTATATTCTGTCGCCTCTTTTATCCCCGGGGCGAAATAAAATTATGCAAAATAATACAATAATTTAAAACAGAAAATTTTGCACCATAAATTTTAATAATAAATATTTATCGAGAGCGTGCTTTTTTTAATGCAAATTTGACAATATTTATTAAATTGTAAAAAATTTGCAAAAAAAAATAATGACAAATAATGTAGGGTTCGGGACTGGCCCCAGCCGGGCACCGACCGATATTTTTCCCGGGATTCAGGTCACGGTCCGTTTTTTTGAAAAATTGGCAAAACGGGCTTTATCCGGGAAATGACGGTGCCAGTAATCCCGAAAATCCCTGTTGTTCATCAGTTTTGACCGTGACTTAGACAAGGCCATTCAAAATGAGGGTTAAATTGAACCGTCGACCGCCTTGGGCAAAAATTCACAACAAATTTGGAAATAAAATAACGGAAAATAATTTTTTATTTTATTTTTTGAAATAGACTCTGCCAACAACTTTTTGTTAGTATGCTTTTGGCTTTCCAAAATCCCCAAAAAACAAGGATATAATGCGATAAACACACGCACGACGGACACACAAACATAAAAAAAAGTGTGCCAAACTCTTTTTGTTGCTGCATCGGCAGCTGTGTGTGTGTGTATTATTATTTATCTGTTTGGCCTCCAACAAAATCCCCCCCCCCCCGCCGGCGGTTTCGCCTCGGGGGAATCCAAATTGAATATTGCCTTAGAGCATCCCCCATCCCCTTCGGCCCCCAAATTCCCAAGAAATCCCCCATCCCCTCCGGCGGCAGGCAAAATGTGTGTGGTGGACTTAGCGGTGGCTGGGTGAGGCGGGCACCACACTTTGAACTTTTTGTCGGCATCGGTGAAGATGATGAATTGTTGGGTGGGGATGGATGCGCCGGCGGCACGACCAAAATTGGCCTTTTGTTTTTGTGTCGAGTCGAAAAAAATTCAAAATTTTGGTGTAGTCTTAAAAAAGGATCTTTTATTTAGAAATCTAATTACTTTTTTGGTGGGTCAATTAAAAAATCATAAAAGAATTTTTACAAATGATTAAATTTTATATTTTCGGAATTCACTGGTCCAAAAATTCGAATTTTATTTATTAGTTTGTCCAAAATCGGTGGCCCCTTACCTCAACAGTCACTTGACGGGGGGACCCGTGGTCAAAACTGAATTTTAACGCCGGGAAAAGGTTACCGGTCAATCGCTGTCCCGATCAATTTCCTGTTCCGACTAATTCCGTTCTTTTTTTTTTTGTTCAAATTCCGATCGCTAAAAAAATCCGAAAATTGTTTTAATTAGTCGCACAAAAATCTGTGACCCCTATTCCCCCCTTGCCCCCATCCCCGGCGTCTGCCCTCATTTTCCTCACCAAATTTGGTGGTATGGTGGCGTAAATTGTTTTTGCTGCTGAGATGGGGGGAGGGGGGGGGGGGGCAGAAGAGCACTTTTCTCTCAATTTTCCCCCCGCCCATTCATTGCCCAATTTTGGAGCCACCTGTTACACATTAAAATAGTCGGTCGGTGGTGCCCATCCATCTTGTTCCTCCTCTTATCCTCCTCCTCCTCATCCTCCTCCTCCTACTCTTTTCTGCTTTGTGTTCTCCCAGCAGCAGTGTCTTCCCCGAAAAGGACAAAATTGTTGAACGGGGACAAATCCCCTAAAAAAAAAAATTTTCGGGGCCGGTGGAAAAAAAGGAAGGGCAAAATTTACTATTTGGTGTCCCCCGCCCCCCGTTTTGTTCGCCGCCGGCGTAGGGGGGACAACACAACAAACACACACTTTGGAGATTCCATTCCTCTTTCCCTTTTTTGGAGGACTGCTGAACGGGGCGAGAAGAGGGGGGGGGAAGGGTGGCCCACATTTGGAAGTAAATCATTTTGGAAAATTGAAATTTAAAAAAAATCGCGTAAAATTGTGGAAAAAAGACAAAAGGAAGAAAACTTTCATTCAAACCACAAAAGTTAGGCTAAAAATTTTCGATGGTTTCACATTAAGTTGCTTTTAGAATACAAAAAAAATTTCCACATTATATTTTAACAAAAAAAAAACTCGGCTCGGGTCACCGTTCAGACTTTTCTCCGTCGGCCATCAGTCTTGAGTCTCGGTTTCAAGATTAGTCTCGAGTCTCGCAAAATTTTGGGTCTGAAACAACACAAAAATAATACCCCAGCATTCAGTTTTAGTTTGTAATATTTTGTCATGGCAAATTTTATATTGGACATTTGGTCAAATTTCCAATTGTCTCTTTTTAAAGCGATGTTTAATTGCTTACAAATTCATTTATGGTAAGCACCAAAAGCTTTAGACTGATACCCAAAACTGAAGAATTTGGCTGACAAATAAAAGTTATGGGCCAATTTAAAATGACCCCGTCGTCCCCCAACAAAAAAAAGTATTTAAAATGGGTGGACGGACTAAACATTTTAAATTTTATCCCCCCGCCGGGGTGGGACCCAATGAATTATTGCCACATCGGCAGCAAATTCCAATGCGTCCTTTTGTTGAGCGCAGTGTTTTGCGGCGTTAGGGCAGTGTTCATAGAGGAGGGGGAGAGAGAGAGAGCGGGAGAGAGAGAGGGGGTGATTTATGGAAATTTTCCGGGTGGTACCCCAAATTTAAAGGACGGGGGGGGTGGTGGATGGGGCTCTTTGGGGTACTGATGGGAGGTTGGGTGTCCACTTTACGAAGAAAATTGACCCGAAAATGGGGGAAAATTGGGCGGGGGGGTAGGATATTGACAAAATTTATGGGGTTTTTACAAAAAATTTTTGCGGGTGGTACAACCCAAAGTTAAATTGAGGGGGGGGGAAGGGGGAGGCAACGGAAGAGACTGCTCTGCTGATGTAAGGCGAGGGTCGTCGTCCATTTTACGAAGAAAATTAACCCAAAAAATGGCCAAATTGAGTGGACTGCAAAGATGGGTGGGTGGGGTATTGACAAAATTTATGGGCGGGTTTTAGTAAAAAGAAAATAAAATTAGCGGGTGGGCAAAGCCAATGGTGCCCCACAAAGGAGAAGAAAAGATCCGATTAATCCCAGACCCTTCGGGGACGACAATGTCGGGGATTTGGGAGATTTTGGCGAATGTCGGGGATATAGAGTGTGTCGGATAACGTCGGGATGGGTAGGTCCGGGACCGGGTCGGGAACGTCGTCCATTTGTCGGGTACCTTCTGAAATGGCATGTCGAGTACCGGGGTTGGAGACGATAATCAAAATGCCTATGATCGGGATCAGGATCATGGGGTTGGGGATTAATCCTAATTTTAGTGGCAATAAAGTGTCTCAAAAATGAAAAATTTATATTTTCACCCAATAATTTTACGACGTAGATGTATAGCTGTACAAATATTGACCGATATACCTATTTGGCGTCTCATAGAATAGATATGAGAATATTAAAAAAAGTGAAAAACAATAATTAGCGAGAAATGGATGACAAAAAAAAATAAATAAATTTTGGGGGTCTATTTTTGGACAAATTTAAGGTGGAACTTTGTCCGGACGAGGTTAAATTTAGTTGGGATTTTGTCAGGGGCGAGGTCAAACCCCGCGAATTTTAATTCAAATAAATAAAATCGGATAAATGAATAAAAATTTTCGGCAATGCCATAAAATTGGTCAAAAATGCTGTCTCTCATCAGTCGCCGCCTCCTCTACACACACATAATGTGCACCCCCCCGGCGGCGGCGAAATGAACAAACTATTAAAATCGACGGTTTAATTGCTGCTGCTGGTGGCGGGGTAAAATTTGTTTCCCCCCGTTCCCCGTGTCCCCGGTTGTCGGGGATGAAATGGACGCCTTTCCTTCCCAACCGCCGCGGCACCCGCGCCCACCACTCATTCATTCCAATTTTCAAATAATGGAATCGGGGGGGGGGGGACGGGTACCATCGCTTCGGAGATAGTGAAATTGGGGGGGGGGAGGGGTGGGGGTCGGACAAGTGTCTCCTTTTGGGTGATGGTCGTCGTCCGTAGATTTTGTGGACAGGAGAGGGAGTAGAAGGGGGGGGGGGGGTAATTTTGAGGGGAATGAGTGGTTTTTTTTTGTGTTTGTTTGCCGGGGGCAATAAAGTGGGCTAGGGCAACTTTTTGGTTTTAAGGAGGAGGAGGAGGGCAATTATACTTTGAATTCAAATAAGTTTAAAAAGAAAGTACAAACTTTTGATTGTTTAAAAAAAAAAGATAAATTTTACCCAAACAGATTAACCAAGTAAGTAAAAGTTAAAATTCCTCAATATCCCCTAGGGGGACAGGATGTCAAAGGTCGGCAATTGAGGATCAGGGATGAGGAATCGAATCGGAATCGAGGGCTCGAGATCAGAGAGGTGTATCGAGTGACCGCTGGCCTGGATACAAGCTCGTATCCAGGAAAAATTTTTGAGGGGGGCAAGGAATTGGTTTTTTTTTTTGGGGGGGGGGAGGGGGGGGGGGGAATTGGGATTCCTTCCTTTGCTGGGAAAAAAGCAAATTTTTCCATTTCGGGACGAGGGGCGGGAATTGCCCCCCCCCCCTCCCCCCTGGATACGGGCCTACCCGGATAGGGGGGTTAAAGAAGAGGCCCATAAATGTCGGTACAGGGTGGGGGCAACCCATCAAAAATATTTTGTTACTTGGACTATTAAATTAATTTGTAAACAGTGTTGGTTAGAAAAAAAGGATTGTTTTACGGAAAAGTTGTCACAATTAATTAATTAATTAAAAATAAACAAAAAATGTTTTATCGCTTATTTTAATCTCTTTCTGTTCATTTATTAAAGGTTGATGGAACTGTCACTAATTTTGATGTAAACGAGTTGGAAGTGATTAATTGCATATACAACAACAAAAACTTCAAAGAGTCAAAATTTGTCCTCCAAGGGGACAAATTAATTAATTGTTGTTTTTAATGTACAAACAAAAACTTAAGTGTGAAAATAAAATTGAAAATATTAAAAATAAAATTTAAATAACAGAAAATTCTTCGAGAAAAATTGTATTTATTTGATCAGTAACACAGTTAGTTTGTATATATGGGCTGTAAAATGAAATGTAAAAATATTAAAAATGCAAAAAAAAATTTAATTAAATGTTATAAAAATATTAAAAATGCAAAAAAGGATTTAATTAAATGTTATTTTTCATAAGTTTTGACGACATTGTTGCTTTCTCATTCCCAAGCTCAGCAAAATCTTTTGCATAAAGGAAAACAATGAAGAGAAAGAATATTTATATTTTACAATAAAAGGACAAATTTAAATTATTAAAGGTATGGAAAATGGGAAAAAAAACCGAAAATGTCATTAAATAAAAAATTCGATTCCGACCCGGAAAGCCGTCGAATGGTCCCCTCAAATAGAGAATATTTCCCCCCAACTTTCTTTGTCCTGACTAATTCCGATAAAATTGACAGATTAAGAAATGAGATATATTTTAGCGTTTGAAGAAGCCGCAAAATGTCATTGTTCAATCATTTGGTAGTTTTTGCTTGTGGTTAATATGTTGCTAACAGTATTTTCTCTATTAGGCGCCCACCCCCTCCATTTGACGCCCCCCTTCTAATTGACGCCCCCACCCCTTGAGGGGGACCGAAAAATAGGCGCCCCCCTCCATTGACGCCCCCTTCCATTTGACTCCCCCCTTCTAATTGACGCCCCCCCCCCTCGAGAGGGATCGAAAAATAGACTCCCCGGGGCGTCTATTAGAGAAAATACGTACTTCAGTTTCAGTGAAATGAGCTGCTTATAATCTCGAAAGGCCAAAGAAAAAAATTTTTTTTTGGGCCTTGTCATAAAACACAAAAACTCCCAACACCCCCCCCCCCCCCGGGTACGAAAAGTTCGACCGACAACAACATTTTATCTCATTGTCAGGTTCAAATCTTTTCCATGTTATTGATTCTTATTGGATTTTCGCCTAAATTTCCTCGAATTTAGCCTTATTTTCCTTAAGAAACTTGGCTATATTTTTCAAAAAATTACGCGGCGGCGCCTATCTGCACCGCCTTTACCTCATTTTCCTTATGAAACTTGGCTATATTCTTCAAAATTTTTCTCGGCGGCGCCTATCGGCACCGCCGAAACCCCTTGCTCCGAGAAAAATTTTCGGTTGACGGGCGAGAGCAAAAATAAAGAAAGGTCGTCGGTACCCCCTCCAAGCCAAACCCCCCCCCCCCAAAAAAAAGTTAAACAATAAATACACATAAGTACATAAAAGAATTCCCGACCAGGGTCCAAAGGCATTTTTTGGTGGTGATGGTGCGTAAAAACAGAGTAAACAAACCATAAAAATGAATGAAATGTTGGGGGCGGGGATAACGTCGGCCGAGGGGATTTCTCGAAGAATGGAGGTCATCAGACCAATTGTGCCGTTCTCGATTTGACTCTGACGACGACGACAATTGCGCAAACAAAACAAAAAGGCACACACACACAACGGGGAAATTTGGGTGGCGAATGAATGAGAAAAGTTTGAAAAAAACAACAAATTAATTTTGGCATTTATTTCCATCGGCACGAATTTTTAATTGGCTTACCTATATTTATACTTGCAAATATAGGCTTAGGTAAAAAAATTTATAAAAATTCTAAGTCCGTCATGGTCCAGACTTGTGACAGGCATGGATCAAGATCCCGGAATGGAGACCGGACATTCGATTTTTGACGACATTAAATAATTGGTGTTCGAAAAATTCTATATCGCCGCAGGCTAGGAGTGCCCTTGATTGTTCAATTTACCTAATGAGGCTACTCCAATTTGATTGAGGCGCCAATCAAGAATTTCTTTGACATGTACTAAGCATCTTGGTCAGAGTAAGGATCAAAAAAAAAAGCCGAAATATCGATAATCCCGGGATCTGCTTTTGAATCAGTTTGCGTCCCAAATTGACAATGCCATCAGCAGAGATCAGGAGCGCGCCCATTCCATAGTCATTGGCTGCCATGTGCCATTCACTCATGGCCTCGAATGACATTCCCAACCAGTCATCAGAGTCTCATCAAAAAGCCAAACACTCGGGGGGGGGGGGGGACAAAATGGGGGTACCTTTGTCCCATCTTTATCCCTCGCTTCCCCACTCCCTGCCCCTCCTTAAGCGGCCCAGCGGCGCCGCTTCCATCGCATTTCCCCTCCCCCCCCCCCTCGCCCCCACACACAGACAACGTGCCGTCGTCGCCCGTCGGCGTCCCCCCCGCGCCGTTCGTTCGGCAACGCTGTGTGGTGAGTAGTGACCCTAGCCCCGGTCGGCGCCGTCCATCATCCACAACCCCCCGCCCCCGGAGGCGCCGCCCCCGCCGCTGCGGGGGATGTGACGACCCCGGCGGTGCCCCCATTATCTGCTCGTTGAGGAGAGTTGGCTTGGCTTGGGGCCGAAGGTCACACCCCATCCATCCCATCCGAATTTTTGCCCCCTCCGGGGAGGGCAAGCGGCGCCGGTGCTGGTGGTGGTTGAGGAAAGGCTTGTGGACATTTTTCTCTCCATTCCCTACACTCACTCGCTTAAATCGGTCTCCGTCGGCGAATGAATGTGACCCACCGACCAATTTTTGAATGAGACACTGTGAATGAGTGGAATGCTCTCTTATTTATTATCCATGTCTGTGGACAAAGAAAAGTGTATGAGAGAGAGTGAGTGGTTTTTTTGGGGGGAGGGGTCGAAGGATTTGGACGAGAAAAAATTTGAATATTCCACGAGATTATGATGATACCTATATGATAATAATAATAATAATGTGTGACATGAGAAAAATTGAGGGTAAAAATGAGGTTTAACGGTACCGAGACTCCCGGTATTTTTACCCGGGATTAGTCTCGGTCCCGGGTTTTCTACCCCTGTTTCCCGTTTTTTTTTTGTACTGGACTAAATTGTCCCGGTCCGGGTTTTTTACCCGGAATTAGTCTCGGTCCCGGGTCTTCTACCGGGAATAAATTGGTCCCGGTTTCCCGGTTTTTGTTAAAAGTCCCGGTCCCGTTGAACCCTAGTAAAAATGTCGTGGAGTGGATCACAGTCAGTAGTGATCATCGAGGATGGCACGTTGAGATCGCTGGGCCCAAAAATGTCGGGGACCAGGGATTGTACGGGGATGACAATTTCGGATACGGACCAGGATAAGATGGCCAACCATGTTGGGGTTCCGGTTCGAAGAAAAACCCAAAATGTCGAATACCGGAGTCGTTTTATGTCGGCGGGTGTCAAGGTAAAGGAAAACGCACAAAAATTTTGCGGATCGGCCTTGCCGAAAAGGCCCAAAAAGGTCAGGGTCTAGGGGTCAAGGAACCAAAAATTGTTGTCGGACATTATTTTATTTGCGCATCACGCCTCTGGGCGCATTTTGACAAATATGAGTGTGGCGAGTATTCATGAATTTAAAAAGGGGTCATTTTCGTGGTACGTTTACACTCAGTGCGGGGCCAACAAAAAGTCCCCCGAGGGGGCAATTTTAATTAGTCACTCTTTATTTTGGCGTAAAATTCAAATATGCTGCCTTTAAGGCGGCTATTAGCTCATTTACATTTATTAATGCTATAAATGAATGAATGGTTCGCCTCATCGCCTCCCTCTCGCGGCGTCCATATAATTGCAATAATTGCCTCCCATTCGGCCGCTCGTCCACCCCATCCCCCCGCGGGGGAATGGGGACACAACAAATAAATATTTGAATGCAAATTGAGCATTTTTGAATGGTCGCTGTCAGAGGTTGGTGTGATTTTGGTTATGGCTTCGCGTTCCAACGCTGTTATTACCCCCCATAAATTCAAAAGTTGAAAGAAAGGTTCAAAAATGTGAAACAAGCCAACTCTTTTGAAAAATTTCAAAACGCATGAAAATTTGTAAAAAAATAGACCTACTGTTCGAATTAAGTCCTGGGTTTGTTTGGCCTATTTTTTTGGTCTTTTTAAAAATAAATATTTATTCAGACGAGATTAGCCAGACTGGTCAGCAATTAAGGACACAAAAACATTTTTTTTAATAATCAAATCTGACTTACTTCTAGGCAACGTTGGAATTTATTAAATTTTTTTAGGTAATTTTTAACTCTTCTGATTTGGGATATGCAAATAAAAATTAGTCTAAAATACATTTGAAAATTTACTAATTTCCCAAATTTTAATCAAAATAATGTTTTAGTCGGTACCAATCGCCAAATTTGGGATTTAAAAGTGATGGCATTTGCTAAGCCGCTTCTTCTTCTTTTTATCCATGGGTATTTGTTGCTGTGCCATCTTCTGTGCTGAAATGCGCTGCCAGCTTCTACCAACCTTCTTCCACCCAAAATTGGATTGGCATTGGCTGCGAGGGCGGGTCACCAAAAATGCCGGCGGGGCCAATGCTTCTTCCTTCCTTCTGCATCGGATGGGGGGGGGGGCGGAGGGGGAGGAATAGACCAATTGTGGCACACACAAATTTGGCACAATTGAAGATGGACTGACTGTCCCCCCATCCCTTTAGGCGATACGTAACGCCACATGGATAAAATGTCGCAAAAAAAAAAATTATCCATTTGGGATTAACTATGGATATTTTTTGGGTTGGTTTCAGCTCCGTACCCTTCGGCGGGGCGCAAAAAGGTCGGGCATGGAATGTGCCAATGGCGGGACTGGGGGGCTTGAAGCCCAAAGTAAATTCTGTACAAAATTCCTGTGGGCCTAAATTATTTTGGGATATTTGTATGGATTTCGAAAATAAGAAATTTTAAAATTACTACTTAATTTTAATAAAATTGAAATTTTCTGGCCCTGCAGAAAAAAAACAAATTATTAAATTAAGCGAATTTAATACTGAAAGCACATTGCGAAAATGCCGCCGCCATTTTTGTTGCTAGTCTTCCATGAATGGCACGGCACGACCCGTGTCCACCCTACACAATATTGGCTTTTTGACCCAATACATGTGCCCCCCAAAGCATTGCGGGGTTGGGGTCAGATGAGCGCCTAATTAGGTTTACCCCACTTTGGCCCCCGCCCCTTTCTCAGTGTCCAGCAGCGGACGAAGATTTTTGGTTGTTTTGGGGTCCAATTGAAATAATGAGGATCGGATGACCACCAACCACTCACTGCCCCTGCTGCTGGTGGCTGCCGGACGGACGGGGACACCGCTTTGCCCCCCGGGGGAAGAAAGGGCCAAAAATAATAAAAACGGGAAATTACACACACTTTTCTGTGTTCTTTGGGGTGGTGATTGGGAAAAGTTATATTGCGGGAAATACAATATATTTTAAAATTAATTTCCTTATTGGCATTGCGATCAATTTCAAAACTTTTTGTTTGTATTAATTATTAATTACTACCGTATTTTTCTTTAATAATAATTATTTGTATTAATTACTACCGTATTTTTCTTTAATAGTAACCCACGGCGGGCTGGGTTACCTTTTTCTATACAAATCGGGTCACAAATTTTTTTTTTTTGCAGTTACGTCAGGATCAACATTATGCTTTTTAGAATTTAATACGATTTTTTTTTGTCTAAATTTCTTTTCTAATGAATAAATGATCAAAAACAAATGTGCCGTGCCAATCAACGATGCGTCAGATTTTTTAAAATTTAATCTCTTAAATGACGAATAAATTCAAGAATTTAGCCAAACTTCCACAAATATGCCGAGCTGGTTGGTGAGTAAGAGAAGTGTGCCAGGCAAGTCCATATTCCACATTATCAGCACACTAATCCCCGAGCCGTCCGTCCACCCGCATTATTTGCCATCCCCCCGGGCACATTCTTTGGCCAAGCTAAATCCAATTACGGCACACCCCTTCAGCAGAGGGGGAATTTGGCCCCCAAAACCAATTTCCTGCCCCACCCGTGCCGTCCGTCCCATTGTTGTTGCTATTACTACTATATATGCTTGTTGTATTTATATTCGTGGTGGTCCTCCTCCTGCTGGAGAGCAAATTTTTCGGCACAGTACAAAGAGAGAGAGAGGCTTCGTGCAGCCGGGGTTTTTGTTTAAAGCCTCTGTAAATGTTGTCCGGGAGAAAAATTTTTTTATGCCAATTTTTCGTGCCATATTTTTTATGTTTGTCTTTAAAGTTGATCTAGGTAATTAGAAAGCATTGTGATTGGAACTATTTCCAATGTTATTCAATACTACGCTTACCGTATTTCCTCTAACAGAAGACCCGAGTCCTAATTAGGGTTGTCATACAAAAACATATCAAAGCAATACATAGCAACAAATGTTTTTTCAACAAGGAAAAAGCACAATGAATACATGCAGTTGGGGCAGCAAGCAAAATGATTTGCCTAGTAACAACAACAACAACAACCTCATCAATCATTTTGGCATTGGTGAACGACTAACAAACAAAAAAACTCAATCGCTAATGATTTTGGATTAAAAAACTAATTAAAATGCATCAAAAGTTAACCCCCGACTTTTTGCAACATTTAAAATTTCTAAATTTTTCGCGAGAGTTGTCTTCTGTCTATTCGCGTCGTTTAGTCCCCGGGCCCCTTTTGCTTTTTCATCCCCCGCAAGTAGGCTTTCCCATTCATCCATTCATCTGAAACCTTGGGGCACGCACATTGGCTTAACAGGCGCATCCGCTTCTTCTTGTGGCCCAGCAGGCGCATCCGCTTCTTCTTGTGGCCCAGCATTCGCATCCGCTTCTTCTTGTTGCCCAGCAGGCGCATCCGCTTCTTCTTGCACCGCCACCCATTGGCACGTTAAGACAACCACATTGGCAGCACGCAACCAAATTGCAATGCGCTTCGCCGTGCAGCCGCTTTGTCCATGCTGTTCTCCCGTCTCCTTACACGCATGCTGAACCGTGTTCAATACCATTTGTCCAATATCTTTTGGCATCCATTGAGCTGCAAACGCTTCGTTGGGCAAGCACTTCCTCCCCGCAGGCGCTTCCGCGTCCCATTGGCACGCGCATTCCACCATGGTGCCATCAGTAAAACCCATTGTCGCGGGCTGCTTGTTGCAGCCGACATTTTGTGTAGCGCATTTACACAAATTCTCACAAAACATCCAAATGGACTGTCCAACATACATTGGCTCCACAAAGTCTACTTTTGGCACACATTTTCCCGTGCCACCAACATTCGCCGCCGTGTTCGCCGCTTCTTCCGCCCATTTGCACGACCACTTGTGCCTATTTATATTCAGCTGCCTCGCTTCGCAGCTCCTTTCGCCGTTTGTTTCTCCTGCAGCTTTACAAATATTCACCAAAAGGTTCCAATTTAAAGCTTTCGGTTGCTGTTGGTTGAAGGGCAACAACAACAGCGAACAGCAGCAGAAAAGCATCCGTCATCAGTGGCATTGGGCACAGATGAGATGATGATGAAGAAGATGAAGCGGATATTGTAAAACAAATGTTGCGCGCAAAAAATTGGGGAAAGGAAATTTTGAAAAGTGATTTATGATGGAAAATAGTTATGCTTATTTGCGCTTTTATGCCCGTCAAGCTTTGTTTGGTTGTCCTTATAATGAAAGTGGGTGCCCTTTCGAATGAAAAATTGTGCTAAATGCCGCCTTTTTGGCCATTTGTCATATAGTAAAAGTCGTACTGTCCCATATCCAGTGCCTTGGTGGGATAACTGTTAGGGGTTGGTGTTCACCAGCGCGTCCGTTGATGAACTCCGCGGAGT
>JAKKIK010000498.1:0-29525 GCA_024500135.1 Heterodera carotae | reverse complement strand
TGAGAAGGGCACAACTTCGCGCAGTGCCGTCGGATCGAAATGCCGACACTTTTCCTGAATGCGCCTCAAAAAGTTGGTCCGGCAATCTCCCATTTACAAGGCCCTTCGGGCCCTCCATAAGCTCAAATTAGTTTTAATGAAAGACCATTGAGACTTAGCATTCTTATCCGTGAATTAATAAATAAGCGTTTTTCCTTCTCTGGTTTTTACTTGATGAAAAATTAAAAAAAATCATAGATAAAATCAATGATATGCAAAATCTGAGTTCAGATTCGTGATCAGCGCATTTTTTAAGCCTAGAAAATGATCATCTAGAATTTTTAAAAAAATTTCCGTCGGGACCACAAAACCAAACCATTGCCAATTTTTTTATGTGGTCTAAACCACATTAGTCCCGACTTTCCGTTAGTTTTAATAAGGTTTATGGAAAAACATTTTTAAAACCAATTCTACTTCCTTTTTCACGAAATTTGGCCACCCCTTAGTAATGTATGATCCACATGGCACTGTGCGAGAATTTGAGAAAAATAATTCAGTTGTTCGTCCAATACCACAGCCCAATGAATCGCTACAATGAATAGCTGGAACTCGAACAAGCAAAGCTCCTAAGAATTCAGGGTAAATAGCAGTGGAAGTGCTTATGAAGACTAGACATTCTGATAAATGATTTATTTGCTTCCTCTCATTCGCCTTTCATTTTGCTATGCACCACCGTTTATTCAAATTACCTTGCGTTTATTAAACCAAATAAAAATACCAAACAGACAAAAAAACAATTACAATAATGGGTTGCCAATTTGAATATTGTATTTTTCGTATGCGTGCTTCTCTAGATGGCTTATGTCGTAGGTTGCGCCAATGAAGTCTATCTCCAACCGAAAGGGACCATCAATTCTATCCATAATCGTAATCCCAATTGAACTTAAAGCATCGGTTTAAGAAAGAAGACGGTGTAAACCCAGCTCACCAACACCCAACTCACCAATATCCAACTCACCAACAACCCTACTCACCAACGATCCAACTCACCAACGACCCAACTCATCAACGATCAAAAATGCTTAAAAAGCTTAGGCTAGGCTGGCTTAGGCAAGGCTTAAAGCTTAGGCTAGGCTGGCTTAGGCAAGGCTTAAGCTAAGCTTAGGCTAGGCTGGCTTAGGCAAGGCTTAAGCTAAGCTTAGGCTAGGCTGGCTTAGGCAAGGCTTAAGCTAAGCTTAGGCTAGGCTTAGGCTAGACTGGCTTAGGCTAGACTTAAGCAAAGCTTAGGCTAGTTTTAAAATTTTTATTGTTGGTGAGTTGGACAGTTGATGAGTTGGGTTGTTGGTGAGTTGGAAATTGGTGAGTTGGGTATTGGTGATTTGGGTGTTGGTGAGCTGGGGGAGACTCAAAGAAGACATAGGCAGTGCGAAATTCACTTGGTCATCCGAGGATCCAGCTGGTACTGAACGTCCATGACGCGTCCTTCGATTGTGAAGACGAAACGTGAAAAGGGAATCATTTCGTACTGCCAGTGAGGGCCCCCGTGGGTGTGAAGCATGTACGAGAATGAGTCGCCCCAAGTGAGGTCGAAAAATTGTGGAATGTGTAGCATCACTTTGTAAGTGCGTCCGTCGCCACGACACTTGAGAGAGAAAGAATTTTGGCCAAGAAATATTGCAGTACAATTATTAGGGACAGGAAGTTTCTTTCCCACCATTTCTTATGCCATAACTTTTTTGTTAATTAGCCCATTTTTATAAAATTGATATCGATCGAAAGCTGTGTTTAGTAGCACCCCAACTTTTTTTGCAAGAAAATCATAACTTTTTCGAGTTATTCAATCGTTTAGATTTTGCTATACATACTATCGTTCTAAACACACAAGCTTTCCGATAATACTAAAATTTATAATTTGGTTGACTTATTGTTAGAAAATTTTGTTTGTCTTAAAAAAGTGGCGGGAAAGAATGTCGCTACCGATAATTCAACGCATACCTTGATTAGAAGGTGAGTATAATGGTTCCAATCCAAAAAATAATTCTTTCTGTTGAACGCTCTTTTGTCATTCAGTGAGCGCATAGAACACCAGCCCGCCCTTTCTGTCTTTCCATCCTAAAATGCAATTCTGACGTGTTCTTAACTCTTTCTGAGTGGTAAATATATGCCTAAATTAATTTTAATTTATATTGGATTACGCTTAAGTGAATTTAGTCATGCCCTCCCTAATCCTTCAGCCAGGGACGTATCCAGAATTTGGGTCTGGCGGGGGGGGGGGGGGAGGTGGTACCGAATCAAAATTCATTTTTAGAGTTAATTTTCAGATCTTTCACCCGTTTTTTCAGGCGCCAAACATGAAAAGGTTCTTATGAGAGAGAGGCGGTGCTGATAGGCGCCGTCGTGAAAAATAAAGCAAGTTTCTTAAGGAAAATGAGGCCTAAACTAGGGAACTGCGGTGCTGACACAACAGGGAAAAACGTTGAAATTTCTAAACTTTCTTTTTTTTATTTTTCCTTCCCCTTAAAATTTTTTCTGGAGCCTTGGGGGGAGGGCGGGGGGAGGTATCCGCTCTTTTTTCCTTTACCGAGAAGGCTCTTTGGGAGTACGTACCCCGTATAGCCCCCATCCCCGCCCCCCTGGACACGTGCCTGCCTTCCGCATAAAATTAATACTTGGGATTTCTACTTAGTGTGGGTTCGGTTAATCACAAAATGCCTTACTTTGACCAATCGCGTGCTAAGCGTACCCTCAAAAATTGCCGAACCTCTGTCGCTTTTGTGCAAATCGCATTTGGAAAAGCCCTCACTCCAATCCGAATCACAACCGGTCATCCACACGGCAAAGTCCTTTAATGGCCAAAACTCAAACGAAACTTGGCTCTCTCAGCTTATTACTTCGTCCGTTTTAAACGCGTATTTAATGGTTGATTCTCCATGTACTGTCTCTCGGGCCATACGATCATAGAGAAGAATTCGGCTTTTAATTCGTTGCCAAGTTTGGGTAGCGAGAAGCTGAATATTGCAAAAAATAGTGTAAAGGGCTGAATTAAGCACTACATAAAAAAGCACAAAAAGAAAAAGCTTAAATCCCTCAAACTCTCACCCTCTGATCGCTTACCTTTGGCTGTTTTCTGAGCCATTTCGGCGCTTCCTTTATCAGTTCTTCCATCGGTATTTCAACGTCCAAATTGTCAAACCCCGACCGCGGATGAGAAAACCCCAAATTTGTTCTTGGTCTATTTCGAACACTGCTAAGTCCAATTGATCGAAGCAGGCGATGCCACGCGCTCAACACGGGCTTTGTTTGCTCTGGTTTTTCCGTCAAAATGGGAGCTTTCGTTTGCATTTCTTCATTTTCGCCGTTTTCACCATCTGCTTCCTTTCTGTCCTTCGATTTTTCATTTTGGTTTTGGAACTTTTGGGAGGACGTGGACAGAAAAAGATGCAAAAGTGTTGAAGATGATGGACTGAGATGCGAAAATGTCGCCGAATGTAAAATAGAGTTTCTTGACAGAAGCATCAAAACGGAAAATTGTTTATGCGTTTCTTAAATTAAAACAAATTTGGTATTAAAGGCACCAAGTTTGCAGAAATTGGCTGATAAACAAAAAAGTTATGGTCCAAAATCAACTGTGGGGGCCGAAACGACCCGCCTCCAATTATAATGGTTTACTAGGCTTGGAAACTCGAACCCATCATAAAATTGGCGGAAAAGCTTTAATCCAGAACTGGTACCAAGCAAAAGCTCTTGATGAGAAAAGTCGATCAGCGGGTTGACCAAATTAAAATCTGGTTTCGTAAAAACTCGCTTTCGGGTTTCAGGCTGGGAAAAGGCAAAGTGATCTAAACTAGTCGATTTTGTCCAATGTTATTTTAAGCACCCCGAGCGAGAACAACGCATATTAAACCACCCCAAATTTCCACCCCACCACCCCTTCTTTTTTCAAGAACGGGCTTTTTGGTGAAATTATTTGTTGGAATACATGAAATGACCCGATCGTCTGTCAATGCCGAAGAAGGGCTCGCAAATCAAACGCTTCAAAAACAAAAGCACCATTAAAGCCGTTTTTAGGGAATTATTACATTTGTGTGAACAAAATTTGTTTTTTTTCTTTCGCTATGGATAAAGAGAACGTTCTACATATACGCAATTTGAATTTGACTTCCATTTCCGACACTTGAATTCCGAATTCGAACATTTAGCCATTCTCCAATGCTATTCGTCGCATATTCTTTTTTTTAATGTGAAATTCGCTTGTTTTGTGATTGGTAAACTAGGAGTTGTATGGATGCTGCTGGTTTGCCTCATTTCTCCCCTTTAGTTTCTTCTCTCCTTTCTTGCGGTAGATTTGGCTGCCCTTTGTTCATACATAATAGCAAAAGCATCCTCTTTCTCCCCTCCCTAACCTGCCTGCTCCTTTTCCCCAGCCCCCCCCCCCCTCTCCCTCTTCCCGCCCCTTATCCCGCTCCCCCCCCCCCTCCCCCCTCTTTAGATGGGCCTAAAGGGATCGGGAGATGTGCTTAGAGGAGGAAGAATATGGATGAAACAAGCATTGGTGAGGAGAATAAAGGGAATTCTCATCACCGATCGGCTTCTCCTCTCCACTTGCTCTCTTCGCTTCTTCCTTTTGGCTGTTCCTCTCGATTCGGAGTGGGAAGTCGAGTCGACTTACTTACGGACTCGGCTAGGCAAAGAAAGGGCGGCCAACCACCAAACTGGCGGTTGGAAGCTCTGTCGGCTCCCTGCCCCTACCACACTTTCCCGTTTCTGCTGATCTGTCACCGTGAAAGAGAATAGTACATAGAAATGAACGATGAATGAATGGAATGGCAAAGAGAAGAGAGAGGATAAGACAAAATAGAGCAGCGGAGGAGGGGACAGAGGGAGCAGAGGAGGGGGCAGAGGAGGGAGCTAGTCTTGGCCTCTTTTTCGTTTACCTTCCCGAGAATGAGTCGGATGGATGGATGAGCTGCTGCTGCTGCTTCCTACTCAGCCAACTCCCATTCAGAGCACCGCTACCATACCCAAAGAGAGGGAGGGACTACGAGGGGGGGGGAGGGAGGGGAGGGGGGCGGCAGCCTTTCCTTTCGACGAGACGAAAACGACGGACGTCAAAGGCGGGGGGGGGGACCTTTAAGGGGATGAGCTCGACGGAATGGCGGGGCAAAAGGGTCGTCGTCAGCGCCGCTCTGCCCGCCGCCCATCTTTACCTTTCTTCCCTCCATTCAGTCACGCGAACGAACTTCTTCCAATTCTTCATCGCTTGCTTCATCCATCCATTCATTCATTTTCTTCCCCTCCCCCTCCCCTAAATGACTTCTCTCGCCATTAAATTTGTTTTGTCCCACTGCCAAACGGCTATTTCCATCTTTGATCGATGGCATTACAACGAATGGATTTAACGATCATCCCACAAATGGGCTTGGCTCATCCGTTGTCCTTCTGTTCTGCTGGTCAGCAGATTGATTACACCTCGTCCATCCAAACTCAACTCCCATCTTCATCACTTTATCCCTATCCCCCCCCCCCTCCTCCGTTTCCCTCTTCCCCCTCTCCCACCCTCTTCCCCCGCTCTCTCCTCTTCTCTCCCTCCCCTCTCCCCTCCCCTCCTTCCCCCCTCCTCCCTCCCCCTCTCTCCTCCTCCCCCCTCCCGCCCCTCTTCCCTCCTCCTACCATTCGTCTCCCCTGGATTCTGTCCCACCCCATCCCATTTTTGCCCTCCCTCTCATCTTCCTTGTCCTGCTGCCATAAAGTGCCGAATACCTTCTTCTGTGTCCTCATATCCTTCGGCATTCTCCAAAAGTGCCGCCCCTCTTCCCCGGACGGATTGATAATCCCTTTGTGTTGGCCAATTCCGAATTCTTTGAGATTCGTCCTCTGCTGCTGCTGCTCTTTCCATCCACTGCCCCAAAAAGAAGAAAGTTGGCTGTTTTCCCTTCCTTCTGGGATCATTTGTGGATGAATTCCATCGCTTTTCCTTTTCCCAAAACCGACACATGGTGCCTCCGGGGGCGGGCGAAAATGGGAAAAACGGAAAGAATGAATGGAAGTGGTTGCTCTCCTTCTCTGCCATCAATCCACTGGAGCAATAAACGGTTGAAAAAGCAGTGCCTTTCCGAGAACAATCCTTGGGTTTGAATTGGACGGGAGGAGGGTCAATGCGATGCTGAGTTTGGCTAAGAAGATGGAAGCTGACGAGAAGCAACGGACGGCTCCTCCCTCCTCCAATCGCTCGCTTTGCTCATATCCGTCCCATCGAACCAAACGCTTTTCGTTTCTTTTCCTTGGACGGAATGCCCGAATTGGCCATTTGGCCCCTCTCCCCCCCCCCCCACTCATTCATCTTCCTCTCCCACAAGTTTCCCTTTGGGCGGCGATCGATCGCCAAATGTGCCTTTCTTCTGCCCCATATTCCTTTCCAGTCCAACCAATCCCATCCGCCGACCAAATCCCAAAACTCTGTCGCCTTTTATACGGCCCTTTTCCTCCTCTCACTTTTTCTCTCTTTTACCACTTCTTTTTCGCTTGTTCGGCCAAAAGCAAAATGATTCATTTTTCGAATACAATGAAACGAACCTTTCTTTTTGTTCGGCTGCCTTTTATTTTTATGTATGTTTAATTTACAAAAAATTAATCCCGGGTAACGTTTTCAGAAGCATAAAAGTCATAATAAATTCGAATCAAATTTTCATTTATTTGTGTCCATTGGCTTTAAGTAGCAAAAGCAATGTTTGTGCAGAAAGAGCAGCAGCGAAAAGGCGGAATTGAGCAGCAGCAGAAGAAGAGTGAAGGTGTGCAGCTCCAAACGGAGTTGGAGAAAATGTTGGCCCATTGGGGAGAAGGAGCGATAAAACAGGGAGAGGAAAAGGAAGAGACGGAGGAGGAGGAGGAGGAGGGAGAGGAGGAGGATGAAGAAGTGGAGGAGGAGGAGGAAGAGAGCGAGGAGGAGGACGAAGAGGAGGAGAGCAGCAGAGGAAGGAGGATGAAGGAAGACGACGAGGTGAGTGATCGGTCAGCACAGGAGGTGGGGTGATTGGGCAAAAGGGATGTGCCGAGTGCGACTATAAATGCGATTGCGATTTTCTCCCTAAATTCGACTATTTGCGATTCGGCACATCCCTGTTAGGCAAGCAGTCCAAATTTGGTGAGGTGCGAACTCTCTCTCTCTCTCTCTCTTTCTCTCCTTGTCTCTCTCTTCCCTCTCTCCTTGTCTCTCTCCCATTGTCTCTGCCCCTCTTTCTCTTTCCTTCCACAGGATGTTATCGTAATCGCTAAAAAAAAATAGAAGGGAAAGGAAACGCGTCGCTGCGTTAATTATGCATAAGGAAGAACCAACTCCGAAATGCCTTAAGGGAGAAAAAAAAATTAATTTTTTCGTTGTCCACTGTTCAAAAGTTTAACACTTCCTTCTTAGACCAGTCTAATGCAAATGATCAGTCAGCCAGTAACAAAAGAAATTGGCAAAGAATGGACGAGCAATTATGGCGACGGCGAGCAATTGGCGCCATCGGCAATTTGGGAGCATATCATCAAAAAGCCAAAATTGCCCCGAGGGATGCCGTAGGATGAGACGGGGAAAGGGGAGGAGCGGGGAGGGGTCCGTCTCTCACAACTCTCAATTTGTTCACGTACTTAATTGGCTAATTGGGTAGAGAATTGGCGGGGAGAAAATGATGAGGAAAAACTATGGGCGGACGAAAATGAAAATGTGGAAAATGGGAGGGGAGGGGAAGGGATGGACAAGTCCGGTTGGTTGGAGACGGAGGGGGGGGGGGGGGGGGGGAGAGGGAGGGGAGAGAGCATTTAAGGAAGGAAATGTGGAAAAGAAAAGGAAAACCGACAAATAATGCACATTCACTTTATTGGTCTTATTAGCAACAATTCATATTTATTTGTCAAATCATCAAACTTTAATTTAATCAAACAGTTTATAAAATGAGATAAACAGAGGGAGAAGAAAGAGAGACAGAGAGAGAGAGAGAGGGGGGAGAGTAGAGGGAAAGAGAGGGGGGAGGATAGAGAGGGAAAGAGAGGGGGGAGGAGAGAGAGGGAGAGAAATGAGAGAGACAGAGAGAGAGAGAGAGAGAGAGAGGGATGGAGAAGCTTATGAAGGATAGGATAATTAGCAAGAGCGAGGAGGAGAATGGGAAGGGAGAGGGGGTGGAAGAAGACAAATTGGGCGCATGAGAATGGATCAAGGGGGTTAGTTGGATTGGTTGGATCGGATGATCTGAAAAGGATGAGGGGAAGATGGGATGAATTGGGTGGAGCGAAGCAATGGGAATGGGCGGTGCGGGAGGGGATGGACCTTGTCCCCATTTGTCTTCTTTTTTCGTTGTTTTATTGCCTTTCCTTTCCATTCCATATTTGACATGCAAATAATGCGATGCTTATTTGTGCAAAAAGGGACAATCTCATTCGTTTGTTCATTAATTCTGCTGATCGAATGTTCGATCACCGCTCAATTGGTCGGTCGTTGTTCGGTTTTCTCCCTCTCCCTCTCCCTTTCTCTCTCTCTCTCTCTCTCCTCTCTCTCTCTCTCTATCTCTCCCTCTCCCTCTCCCTCTCCCTCGCTCTGTCTCCCTGTATCCCCTCTCTCTCTCTCTCTCTCTCTCTCTCCCTCTCCCTCTCTCTCTTTGTCTCCCCCCTCTCTCTCTCTCTCTCTCTCTCTCTCTGTCTCTATCTCTGTCTCTCTAACTCTCTTGTGCAACTTGCAATGCCATCCCATCTCTTCCAGCAGCAGATGGACATTGCTGCATCTTCGGGCGTGTTTCGCCCTCCGGCAACTTCTTCCTTTGGTCCCTTTTCCACTGCGAATCCGTCCAATGCCATCCCCAGCTGCAGCATCACCACCACTACCAGCTCAATACCATCTTCCACAATGGACTCTCTTCTGTCAACAACAAAAACAACAAAAGGCAAAACGCCGAAGGGAACGACGACACTTTTGCCGAATGGGAAAAAGACAAAAGGTACAAAAATAGTGTGGGAAATGATCAGATCAGCAGACAGACAGAGCAAGTGCAGAGATGTGAATTAATTAAGGAAGAGTGAAGATAAAAATGGAGTACATTGGCAACAAATTGCGTCGGTACACAACGTTCAGCAAACGGAAGACCGGCATTATGAAGAAGGTCAGTTGACTGGGGTCAAATGATGGCAATAGTAAATGGAATGGACTGATCAATGGCGTTGGCCAATGTAGTGAACACTGACTGACTGATCAGTGATCACCGATTGTCCCTAAAAAGGCAAACGAACTGTCCACGCTGACCGGCACCCAAGTGATGCTGCTGGTGGCCTCCGAAACTGGGCACGTTTACGCATTTGCAACCAGCAAACTGAAGCCGATGATCCTCTGCGAGCCAGGAAAACAGCTGATTCAAAGTTGTTTGAACGCAACGAATGGTAAGGGTTTATTTAACATCCCCGTCTGATGTAAGCCTACATAGCATTTAATAGCTTAATCACAAATTAAGTCGAAAACAAAGCATTTCCATGCGCACAAAAATTCCTTTAAATTGTTTCAAATTTGCCTTTTGCTGACTGACAATGAGAGAAAGAGAGTACCGTATTTTTGTGCTCGCCTCCTTCTCCTCCCTTTTGCTCTCTCTCTCTCTCTCGTCTCTCTCTCTCCTTTCTCTCTCTCACTCTTCTCTCTCTCTCTGCTCGCCTCACTTTTCCCTTTTTTGGCTGACACATTTTTCCATTTGTGCTCAAAGCGACGAAAAGAGAAAAGAAAAGAAAGACCAATGGGCGGAGGCTGCGGAGAGAAGGAAGGAATCGCAAAAATGAGGGAAAGGAAAGGGCAAAAGCTTTAAACTTTTAACTCGGGTTCGTCCCCGAACCCCGACATTTTTTGACCTCTTTCCCGACCCCCCCCCCTCCCTACCCGACAAATGTCCCGGTCCCGGACATGCCATCCCCAACGTCTTCGACCAAAAAACGCACTGAATGTTCAGATGATAAGTTGGAGAAATGGAATAATTCGAATATTTAACACGGATTATTCGGCACTCTGACCGGTAGCCAAACTAAGGCATTGAAAAGAGAGAAAAGGCGAATTGCCATTGATGCCGGCAAGCTGAGTCCCTTCGGCAAAAGTGGCACTGAGTCTTTTATGCCGTTAATGTCCATTCTCAACAGAAGAACACTTCTTTTCAAGTCATCACCAATTCGCCCTCTTTTATTTAGTCGTCGATCCGATGCCAACCAAAACCGAATTCACTTTCGAACCGCCGGCCCTGGGAATGTCGCCCGTCGGTGCTACCGGAGGGAATGCACGGAAAAGGAAGATTGGAGGTGAACAAGTGCAGTGCGGAGAGGAAAGCGGGGAAGGAACAATGACGGGGACAACGGTTGGTGGATTTGCGGATTGGGGGGGAGGAGGGGAAGGACAAGCCATGGGATAGCTAAAATGTGCCGCCACTCGGAAACCAGCGACAGATTTTCCCTTTTCTCTCCCTCTCTAATTCCTTTGTTAGTTCTTTCTCGTTTAACTCCCTCTCTCTATTTTTCCCCGTTTTTCTTTCTCTTTCCTCTCTTTCCTCCTCTCTCTATCTCTCTCTCTCTCTTTCTCTCTCCCTCTCTCCCCACTTTCGGCTCACTGATTTCAAATGCTAATTTTTTTTTTAATCTGCCGACACTTTAATTCCTTCGTTCGTTCCCCTTTCGCGCCCTGCCTTTGGCAACATTTTTCGCCGACTTTCGCTTTTTTTTCCCCGTAAATAATATAAAATATTCACCAATTTGCTTTTGCTCCTTGCTTTTACCCCCGCCGCTTTCTTTGCCCTCCCAAAGCATTTCATTCTTTTCGAAAAACTTTACTTACTCCTTCCATCAGTATATGTACATATAAAAGTATTATTCTTAATTATCAAAATCGTAATAAGTGATTGGTGGGGAATGGGAAGTGTTGGGGGAAAGAAAGTTAAGTTGGGTAATGGACAAAATGTTATGGGAGGATTGGTCGACCGACTGACTGATTGGGGGACAAACAAATCGAAGCGGGGCGCGTGGGGTGGGGGAAAGGGTGGGTAGCGGGGATCGGAGGGGAGCTGCAGGGGGGAGGGGGATGGGGGCAGGGGGGCGCGACGGGGCCGGAGGAGAGGGGGGAGCGGAGCGCGAGGGGCGGGGGAGGGGGACAGGGGCAGGAAAGGCGGAGGGGGACAGGGGCAGGGGAGGGGGCGGGGGACAGGGGCAGGGGGGAGGGGGACAAGGGGCAGGAAAGGGGGACAGGGGCAGGGGGGGGGGGGAGGGGGGCAAGGGGAGGCGAATAAATGTCCCTTACCTTTCACAAAGCATCGTTTCCGCCATTGTACGCTTTCACCCATCGGCGGAAGCTTTTCCCAAAGTCTCTCCGTCTGTGTTCCGTTTTGTGTTTGACCAACCCTTAACTTTCTTTCCTCCGTCGACTTTTCTTCCAATTCGCTTTACTTTCCCTTTACACTGTTTGTTCCCAATTCACTCAAAAGGAAGCAAGAAGCTTTAAATATGGAAAAGGGATTTGTGAAAATGTCGAAAAGTGTCACTTTTATTGATTGCTTTTGTCCCTCCCTCACAGAATGCGGACAATGCACCGACAATGGTACAATTGCCAAATGGGGGCACAGTTCGAGACGAAGTCGGCCGAGAACAGCAGAGGGACAAAATAATACCGAAGAAAAAGATTAAGCGATCGGAGAGGGAAGAAAATGAACAAGGACAGAGAAGGGCCAACAAGGAGAGCAAAGACGACAAAAAAGTGCAGTCAAAGGGCGCGTGGGGAGGGAAAAAATATGAAAATGGACGCGAAGGGATACAAATTTTGAAACAGTCTTTGGGATTTGGGATAAAATTTGAATTTAGTAATATGAAATCTCTCTCATTTATTAAGCCCCCTGAGGTTGCTTCTCTTCCGCTCCAATCACATCAAAAGCCATCGCCGTCCACGTCGCCGGGCATTGTCACCACAATGGACGCCCAACAATTGCAGAAGACATTGAAGGAGGTACTGAAAGCAGCGGCAGATCAACGACAGCGACTGAAGGGACAAAAAGCAAAGGGAATGGCAGCGACCACGGCGAGAGCGAGCAGTAACAGAACGGCGACACACGCGCAAAACGGCGGGGGACGACCCGTGGGGGCAGCACAGCAGCAGCAGCAGCAGACGGCGGGTGTGAGTCAGCAGAACCAGCTGATGGCCGCACTGCTTCCTCTGCTTTTGCAAAGTGAGTCTGATGACTCGCTAAGAGTTGATAAGAGTCAAATCATCTGTCTTTCTCTCTCATTAACTCTTTCTCTCCTCGTCACCTCTCCCTCTCTCTCGTTAACTCTTTCTCTCTCTCTCTCTCTCATTAACTCTTTCTTTCCTCGTCACCTCTCCCTCTCTCTCTCTCTCTCTCTCTCTCTCTCTCTCTCTCTCGTTAATCTTTCTCTCTCCTCTCTCTCTCTCTCTCTCTCTCTCTCTCTCGTTAACTCTCTCTCTCTCCTCATCACCTCTCTCTTTCTCTCTAGCTTGGAGCTTCTTTCGATCACTCAAAGCTATTGCCCATGAACTTCCCTCTCAAATTATGCATCCCAATTAACAATTACATAATTAACTGTTTCCCTCCTCCTTAAGACTTGCTGCCTTCTTCTTTCCCCTTCTCATCCCTCAACCATTCTTCCCGTCATCCGTTTCATCCCCCGCACCCGTCCACCCCGCGCACGGCCACTTCCTCCCCTCACACGGCGGCCACTTCGTCCCCAGTCTCCCCCCGCCTGCCATCCCACCGCCATAGCCATCAGCCCCAACGCTCTTCATCTTCACCCTTTCATCCTTCCCCTTCCGCAACTCACTCTCAACAAGACTCCCTCATTAATGTCCATCATCAGCCTCAAAAACATCGTCGTCGCCCGTCTCCGTTTCGCCCATTCACAAATGCAAAAAGGCACAACGCTAACAACAAACAAATGCATCCGCCAATACTCTATCAGATGCCCCAGGGGGTTGTTTATGCAACGGGAGATAGAGACTTCACAGAATTTGCGGAGGAAGACGGCTTCAACAGCGACTTTTTGGAGAATGAGGACAACAGTTCGGCTGGTAGTGGAGAGGGCATGGACCGATTGTTGGAAAGTGAGGGCGTTCAATTAAATAAGGCCAACCGCCCGATCCACAAATTCTGAAACCAACAAAATGCGTCGCACTTTCTTCCCCAATATAACGCGCCATTGCCGGCACATTTTGCAACTTTTGTGTCATTCAATTAAATGCCTCACTTCAGCAAGCTGTTTGGCGGTGTGCTCTTCCGCCTCCGGCGCCTGCTCCTCCTCTATAGTGCCCTCCTTCTCCGACGACACTGCCACTGGCAATGCCCTTCAGCAATTGCTTGCCGCTGGGCTTCTTCCCTTTGCTGCAGCCAATCTCACCGCTCAACAGGTGGTTGAAGGAGGGAGTCTAACTGACACTTTACAAATACTCAATTATATGTGGTACAACTTTCAACAGATATTTGCCGCCGTTTTGGGAGCAACGAAAAGCAACGGAAGCGGAGGAAATTCAAGAGAAGACGGGGATTGAATAGTTGATGAATGCACGCATTTCACAAACATTGAAACTTTTAATTTATATTTCAATGAATCTCTTTTTCCATCTTGCTGAGGATTTTTTGTTCGCTAGGCATTAAATGTTTTAGAATGAGGAAAAAGATTTGCATTAAATGTTTTAGAATGAGGAAAAAGATTTTTTTCCTTTCGTAAAAGCAGTCTCTTTACACCTTGAAATAGTTTTTTTTTAATACATAATTATCGGTATTTTGGCATATTTTTTTTCATGTGACGTTCCTTATACAATACATATTTGTAATGTTGAGGATTTCCGTCATGACTCACCTGAAATTTTAAATAAAAATCGCTAGAGTAGGGTGCAGACCACGAATATGAATTTTGCGTTACTTGAAGTTGCCATTGTTCGAATTCGGGTCAGGGATCGAAAATAGCAAACGAGATCAATTTTTGATCAGCGCCGTGACCTATTACTTTAAAATCAAGGGGTTCACATTTTGTTTGTAGAAAATAAAAATATTTAAATTAAAAAGGATTTTAGGAGAATATTAAATATTTTAACCACCGAAATGCTTCACAATAATTTGACTGGGAAGACCAGAATATCAATGGACACCATAATTTCAATAGAAAAATTTCTTAACAATGAGAAAATCGTCAAAAAATCAATTCAAAAATC
Source organism: Heterodera carotae (assembly GCA_024500135.1). NCBI lineage: Eukaryota > Metazoa > Nematoda > Chromadorea > Rhabditida > Heteroderidae > Heterodera > Heterodera carotae. The sequence continues at coordinate 15,343 of JAKKIK010000498.1, read as the reverse complement.
AGGTTAGTCTTAAACATTAAGCGTAATCTAAGTTCTCATTGTGACCTTTGCCGTTTTCGCTGTACGACCACAAGATTATCAGTTCGAATTTTATTAAAATAATTTATGGTTTTTAGACTTTGATGAAAGGAAATTAAGCGATGCATTATTATATCCACTAGAAGAGTCAAATGAATACAGTTATGAGACGGATGACGAGGAAGAAGAAGATGCAGAAACAGATTTAAGTGCGGAAAGAACTAATTTGGTAATGACCTTTTTCTGCTAGAGGTTATTACATTGGATAGTAATTTAGAGTGACTTTGTTGCCGACACTGATGAGACAAATTTTGAACCGATACGAAAGCGATGGCTTCGCAAAGCGCTGATCTCTCTGAGTTTGAACATGGACATTCTGGTGATTAGCAATGCGCAAAAATTTGTTGTTTTGGAGCGCTCTAAGCGGCCAACGGATGGCATAAATTTTATGGAAATGGCGGCCAAAGTTGAAGTTGTGGATGATGTTCAAACTTTTGTGTTGTCACTTGCCGTCTTTGGAGTGCAGCCGCCCCCGTCCAATTCGGCCAGCCAATCGTTAACGGCGGATTGGACTTGCATTTGCATTGTAATAATATTACCTAAAAAGGATTTGGTTGTTTGAAGTGTCTGTGCGTTTAGGGATTGAGCACTGGCGAATTGAAGTTTTACACGGAACGGGGCACTTTAATTTTCACAGAAAAGTGCTCATACTGTCCCATTCAGTCGATTCGACTTGGCCATTCTATTCTGCCAGGGAATCAAGGTGGTCACGGGTTAGTCGACACATTCATTCGTCTGCCGCCTTTTATTTTCCGTTTTTTTAACCTTCAATTTGTCATTTTTGATCACTTTCCTCTCTTAGAACTCGTAGCGCTTACCTCCGCTGCTAAACTCGTCGTTATCGAGGGCCTTTCTCTTTATACGACTCTTCGCGCGGCGAGGGCCCAAATTGCCCGCGGTGATCGGTCATTCAACGAAATTTGCGAGAATCTTCAGCTGAATGCACATCAATTGCAATTGGATAGATATGAGCATGTCGGTGACGTTCAGACGGTCGGATTGGCAAAGCCCGGCACTTTCGATCAGTACATGAGCGCATTTTATTCGGCTGGAAGAAAAGTGAGTTGATGGGACAAATATGAATGCGTTGATGCTTTTCAAACTCCGTTTTATATTGATAACCCTTCGTTGTGTTGTGCTAAGTTCAGGTAAAGCGAGTGCTTTTTACTAGGATTCTTGATTCGGACTCTTTTTCGAGTTCAACTCTTGAGAAAGTAAAAAAGGTTTATTGTTTTGGATAAGCAAAGCAAAAACTAAAGCTAAAAAAGCACCACAATAGATTTTTGCCAGCTTGTAATCCCTCCATACGCTAAGTACTCCCTCGAGAACCAAATCCTGGATACGTCCCTGGTCAGGAGGGACATCACAGCAAAGAGGCGGATATACGAGAGTCGGATTTGGGATGGGGGGTTGAAAAGGAAATAGGTCATTTTGAAATGAAGCAAGGTTTATATTGGGCAGAGGGGCATCAGATAGGACAATGGGAAGAGCAAACGGGTGGGAAGCAATGCCCCAAACAAATTTAAGTCCAAACGAAAAACACAAACAGAACACCCTAACAAAATCTTTTCCAGGAAAGGGTTAGCCGAACACAATTGCCCATTTATGCCCAATATATGTGTACACCGGCAACAAAGAGGGGAAAGGATGACGACGACAACAACGAATTTGTTTCCTTTTTGTGGCATGACACGCAGCCGTCGACGGGAACTCTCAGTGACGCCATTTTCTCACTCACTTCACATGTAATTAAGTGGAATGGGATTTGTTAGTATCTGTCATTCCTTACTTGGATTTGCATTACGCCACTTTCATTCCATTCCGTGACATTCGTTTGCCTTAGTGAAACCAATTCTGGACATTTATTTTAGCTCATTCATTATACAGATAACCAATAACATTCCGTCCTTTGGCTTCCGTACATTTACTGGTTTTGGCACTTCTCGTAAGGATCGTTCTGCGAAGAAATCGGCAGCCGACATTCGACCAAATTGGATGCCTATTAAGAGCATTCTCAGGGACGGCAAACGAATTGCCGACCGAACATACATTGCTCCGACGCCTGGGTGGCCATTTGTTGCAATTTCCGACAATTTGGGACGCGTCGTCCTTATCAACACGCGTACAAGGCGAATTATGAGAATTTGGAAAGGGTAAGCGGTACTCTTTTCTATGTGGTCTAATTGTCCCTTTTGGCTAAAGTTACCGCCAGGCAAGATGTGCATGGATTGAGACGTTCAGCAATACTTCGCGAACATCGCCACCAAAAAGGGCACTTTTTCTCGCCATTTTCGCTCCCAAAAGGGGACTTCTCGAAATTTGGTCAATGCTGGTAAGAATCCAAATTCGTTTTTTCTGTTATTTGTTTACACCCATTTTCAGAATGGACCTCGCGTTTCGGCTTTTCAAGTCGAGGAAGGCGGTCGGTTGTTGGCAATGCCGGCGGCTCACAGTGGCGTTTTGTTTGGAGGATCCGATGTCCGAGACAGTGAGACGCAGGAAGCGAGTCGCGCAGGCGCTGTGTTTTTGACACCGGACGGTGTCCTTTATGTGAACACTTTTCTCTGTCACACTCATTTTTCGGCATTTGTTTTCAGTCCGTCGATGTTCCATTCTTTCTCTCCGCACTTTCGACCAGCGCGACATCGATTTATGATGAGCATTTGATCAAAGAGGTATCTGCGAGTGAAAACATACTCAAGAAGAGCCTTGGTGATTGGTCGGGTATTTAAGGAAGAAATAAGGGAAAATGCAAAGGCTGGAAATGAAACAAAAATCATTATTAATTTTTCGGCATTAAAATCTGTTCCAATTCTATTTTCCGCATTCATCAATTGTTTTATTGCATTTGCATCATTTCAGTTCAGCCTCGAACATTTTCTGGTGCGGACTCAAACTGCGGTTAGTGAAGCGGTTGTTGACATTGAGAAGCTGGCAGCATTTGCGAGTCGTATTAAAACCAATTTGGCCAGACAGCGATTTTTGGAGGCACTCATTGTGTCCTCATCGAAAGGGACATCTTCTCATTGTCAGAAAGAGAGTAAAAAGAGAGGCGGCTCCATCTCTGTGCGATCTTTGCGTGACCTTGTGAATCGTATGGTGGAAAATGGAAATGTGAGTTAACAACATTGATTATTAAACTGAGTTTTAAATCAGGAGCAAATTGTGCTGGACAAAGGCATTTCGCCATCGGAGTCAAAACAGAAACGACAATCGTCCATTTTCCCCTATTTGTTGGCTTTGCATACGGCCATCGAATTTTACATAATTTTGGAAGATAAATTTGCCGAATGCCTTAATGTCAAAAAAGATGTTCAGCCCCAGATTGATGAGTTTGGCGATTGGAAGAAGCATTTGTCGCTCCTCTGCTGTGATCGGGATGATCCCTTGGTGGCCAAAGCTTTGTCAATTCTTGAATTTATTTCTGAAAACAGCAGGTGGGTTGGTTGGTTTTTGAGTTGAGTCATTTTCAAGTACAAATTTTGCTTGCTTTTTTTAAATTTCATTCTCCCATTTAAGCACTTCCATTTTGTCCAATGCCTCTTCCTTTCTCACTCAAATCGCTAATTGTCGTTTGGATTTTCATGATTTTCTCGGCTTTTTCAATTTGAATTTGTATCAAAGTCTCGACGCCATTGTTCAGAATGGATCCTCATCCTTAATTGCCAATAACGACGACAAAAACACAGCGGCAAAAATTCCCCCGACTCTTTTAGCCAAATTGGGTGCCACTTTATTTGCGCCGTTTCTTTTGAGTTCTTCTCCTGACTTCGACTCATTCTTGAGAAATCTGACATCAAAATTTCGTCTGAGTAAGGTTGTTACCGGCACTTTTTTTTTGCGAATATGCTTTTTTATAGCGACAATTATGTACTTAAATTTTTGGGAGGGCTAACAGGCGTGTGATTTGGTTTACCTATAAATTTCTTGGTAAATGTCGAACTTTTTACTTTTATAGCATTTCTTCACCACGGCTCTCTGCGCTTTTTGGCTTTGTCCCCAGTGTAATTTTCGTTTGGAATGTTTTTCTGCTCAATTTGCTGAATTATTGTGCGGCCTTTTCAATATGATCATCAAAGACACTGACAGCAGTCAATGTATCGCGTCTCTTAAAGAAACACTCAAAACCATTGAACAAATGTTAATTGAAAGGTGCCAATTTTGTTATTCTTTAAGGCCTTCCTCTCTCTCTTTCTCTCTCTCCTCGACAAATCTCATCATTTGGCTTTCAGCACCAATGTACCAGCAGCTCTTACGGTCTCAATTCAAATGGGAGATGTGTGTCGACAATTGTCCGTTTCACTCAACGAAAGGAAAATTAGCCGGGAAAGTGGTGGGCTGTTTTAAAAATTTTGGTGGCAATTTTTTTCACGGTTTAGTGCAGAAATTGCTTCCTAAGGATGACGAAGACCTTTTCATTGTTCTTGACAAATGCGAATTGGATCTTTACTCGGAATTGCATAACGAATTGCCTTCCTTTTGGGCTCTGGCATCGCTTCATTTGAGCGTTTTATATCTCCTCCAATGGCTCTCACAGCAAACGGTCAATGAATCGCTCTCGTCACAGTCAAATTTTTGCATTGCCAAACTCATTCAAAAGGGCGTCGGATTCTATCGGGAACAGGTGGGAGGAGGTCACTGTTTTTACGCTATTGGTCATATCATATTTAAGGGGCCAGTAATGCGCATTAACTTAATGCTTTTTTTAGTTAGGGCTTTGGGTCTCTCAAAATGGTCGTCTTCTAAACTCTTTGGTTTCTGCTCGTTCCGTTGTATCACTTTTTGCTTCGAATGTCAACTGTGAAAAGGATGTCGAAGAGAATTGCTTCGATGCCAAAATTTCCAGCGCTCTTCGATTGCTTTGCAAAGAAACGCTTCCGCGCAGTTTACGAATGGAATTGCTACTTTGCGACTGCGTTTGGGAGTGCGCCAGTGCCTGGTTCAAGGACGAGTCGAGAAGGGTCACCAAATTGAAGGTGCTTGTGAACGCTCACCACACCATGTCATGCCTCTAACCATTCCATCTTAGCATTCCGTTGAACTGCTCGAATTCCTTTGTCCTGTTCCAAAGTTGCAAAACGGGTTGGCTCAGCTCCTCTGGGACACATTCATCGCGACGACCTTCAAAAAGTGCTTCCTTATGATTGAAGAACAGATGGGTTCCGCTGGACCGGGGAGGTCGGACGGTGGCACTTTCCCACTAATGGGAAAAGACCGATTATTGCGCAGGGATGTTCTGACTGTGGAAAAGGATTTGGTAAATCAGCTATTTAAGTGACTTTTTTCAATTACATTATCGGATTACTTGTCGGATCGATTTATGCACTACTCCATTAAGCCAGAGTACGTCAGTTGCGTGCGAAAATTGCTTGAAATGCTGACCGAGTCGTGTTGCCATCTTTGCTCGAGACAAGAAATCAATTACGGTCCATTGGCGGGCACTTTGCATCTTGAAGACCCCGAGATCATCGATTTTATCGGCCACTACCGACTCAGACAGCACTCATCACTTTCTGAAAGGTCAGAACGTATGTATATATTTATTTATTGTCCTTTCTTTATAGAAAGTTTGCTGGAGCGATTGGCGACAAAACGTTAATTCAATTAGTCGATTGTCAGAAATCGGTCAATTATCACTTGGCCTTGCACATGGTACACCTTGCTGCAGTAATTGAACTTCAGGTGTTTTTTTGGCTAGACCAGACCCCCCCCCCCCCCCCGAATTGTTTACCAGGGTGCTTACTTTAACCAATAGAGACATTTCGATTGGATACCAATTTTTATAGGAATTTGTTTGTGTTGTTAACCATTCTTGTCTAATCCAATGATTTAAGGTTAGCCTTACAATGGCCACTTATTCAAAGCCCAGTTCACTTTTTGATTCCAATGGCAAACGCGCGTTCTTCAACCCCTTTCATACGCATCCGCTCCTCCCAATGGGACGAGTTGACGATCGGACAAAAATCCGAAGACAGCGCTTCATAGAACAATGCTTGGAGGCATATGGTAAGGAAAATGGAACTCAACAGGACAGCGAACGCTGTCAAGAACTCCGCAGAGTGATTGATCGGCTGACGAAGGAATGGGCGTTGGATGTTACAACACTCCAAGTCAATGTGGGACCGACCGCGATTCTGTTGTTGTTTGTCTGAAATAAGAATCGATGTTTCAGGAAGTCACACGACTTTATCTGAACGGTGCAGACGAAGAGGCGGAAGCTAAATGCGACAAATTGTTAGGAAACCGTCAAAAATTGGCACTCGAACTCGTCCCCATTATTGCCGGTCGGATAAAATTCTTAAATGAGAAAGGTCAGTCGGCACTTTACGACCAAATTGGCCAATTATCGACTGCTTCGCCAAGGTTTTCAGTTCATTTGAAGCGAAAGAAAATGTTTTTGTTATTTAGCACAATAACTTTTATCGATGATACACCCGACGAATATTTGCCAAATTTCGATCACATTGAATCTAAAAGGGTACGGCGCATGGTGGCGCTTGCGGGGTCTTGTCTCACTGAAAAGCCTGTGGGTGGCACCAGAAGTCAACGGAACGAAAGTAGGGACTGCAGTCAACCCGCTGAATTCTCGAAATGTCAGCAGCTCTTGCGCGAATTCAATGCAATATGTGATGTTATTGATTGGCAGGAGAACAAAAAATGAATCAGAATGATTGGTGATGCTCATAAAAGGCGAAAAATCCCATTGGAAGATACAATTGTCAAAAATATTAATTCATGTGATAATTAAAATTGATACAATGCTTGTACATTTAACAAAGCCGTCCGTATAAATAAAAAGGATTTTATTCTCATACGAAGCAAACCCTAATTCAAGTCTCAACCTGTACTGGATTAATTAAAACGTTCAATGTTGTAATAAATTTTTAAATTGTTGAAGACATTTGTTTAGATCAATTATCTCAATAAGAAGAGCTGTTGATTGATACACAATTTTGCACATTTAGTTGGTTTTGGCCCCTTTTTTTACACATTAACCGGTTTTAATCTGATCAGTAATTTATCCAATAACAGCATTGAGGAGAACAGTATGGAAGACGTTAGCAACAGCAGCAGTTTAATGGATGATATTAGGACAACGCTTGACCTTAGTGAAGCACAAATCGGCACACCTTTGATAATACCAAAGGAAAGCGAAGATAATTTGCCCATCAATGAAAATCTAACAGAAACAAATGATTCACCACAGCTGGAGTCTGATTCTTTGTTGTCAATTTCACAAACAGGAAGTAACTATTATTATTATTCGGATTGTATTCGCTAATAAAATTGTATTTAGGCGACACTTTCTCAAAGCCCAAGTCCAAAACGCCAAACCGAGCTGTTTTGGCTCCGGATGTCACACATACACCAATTCAGCCGTCAGATATCGTTGAATATGAATGGCCCCATAAATCCGGCGATAAATTCTTCCTGCAGGCAAATCCAATAAAATTGATTTTTGTGCAATCTGATTATTCATTTAGGAGCAAGTTTCTGAGCTTCTTGGCATTAATTCGTTCAAGCGAAAATATCCGGAAATGCTGCGAAGAACGGTGGAGCCGGCGGAACGCGATTATTTGATGAAGGAATTGAAGGTGAACATCGCACTGCCATCGCACCAACTCACGGCCTTGCAAAGTGTCGATGTGCACGAGTTGATGTCGGCCGAATATCCTTTTGAGTACGCCGAATACCAAAAAATATGCAATGAGCGCGTGAAGCGATGCCTTCTTGAGAAACAAAGGGAAATGGAATTGGTTTGTTCACATCACTCTTTCAGGGAAAACATTGGCATATTTTCAGATAAAATTGGACGCTCGGAAAATGGCCGAAATCCGACAGAAAGCCGTAAAAAATGCAAGCGAATTTAATTCTGAGCTTCAATTTTTACGAAGAACGGAAAGACAAAAATTTTGGGAAATGAACACAAATGTAATGATGTGTTTGTTAATTAATGTTTGAAGCAAACTTCGCAGTCTTTCAGCTCATTCATGTCCCGCTAAACAAAAGGATGCGTTTGTCGGCCGAACAAACGAAGCCCTGCAAATATCCCGTCTCTTTGATGATCGGACAATACGCTACATATTACAAAAAGTGAGAGTAAACAAATGTCAGACAATGACTTTAATGTTCCTCTTATTTTCTCCATTTGCATTTTGTATGACTAATTTGTTTTAAGATTTGATTCTACGCAACTGCGTTCCTTACCCCTTGGCTCTGTGCTTAAAAGTGACGAATTGTTTCGACCAAAAAGGGACATTTCGCCGCCAGCAATTTCCATTTCGGAAAAAGAATTGGAAACAGCCAAAAACAATAATAATGAACAGAAAGAGGTAGGCGGTGCAGATTATATTTAAATAGATATTTATATTTTGTCACACTTTTAGCATAATTTAATTTGTGGTGACACTGCTGAACAATTGGGCAAGCATATTGTGCCTAAAAGTCCTCAAAGGGAGTGTGAGAGTGAACAACCAACGGCAAAGTTACGGAAAATATCGGCGGCATCAAACTCAACAAAGTTGAGCGAGAGCAATTATTTATATGCAAACAATTGCCTTTTACACATTTTATTGAAATGTTTTTTTATTTTTAGGTGTCAATTTCGTGGACGACGACTTCGTCCAAAATTACATTTTCCACAGCAAATGCAACAGAAATGAAACCGAAAATATTTCCACTACAACAAACCGAAAAGCAGCCAAACATTTGCTCGGTTTGCCAATTGGCTGACCCAAGCCCGGCACACAAAGCCGCCCTTCTCGTCCGCTGTTCCGCCTGCCGTCAACAAATGCATTCGTTCGTAATTGTCTCTCCATTTTCTGTTCACTCGCCTTCACTTTTAAGCTCATGCATTGACATGCCATTGAACATGGTGGACGTGATTCGCAAGTACGAGTGGTTGTGCATTGAGTGTAAACGATGTTCGGTCTGTGAGCAACCTGACCAGGAGGTGTGCCAAGGGAAATGGCTAGAGTTTGGGTTACCGGGTGTTCGGACATCCGTTAGTGTTCATTTTTTAAAAGCCAAATTTTACAAATTTAATATCATTTACGACCCAAAAAATGACCACTGACGGTTTTTAGAGGGGTGCGATAATCCAATAGGCGCTGTAAATTTTTGGGAAAAAAGTTATCCACCAAAGGCCAAAATAGAAGGAATTAATAGTAAAATTATTTGTGTGGGGGGCTGTTACTTTATTTTGTATGGGGGGTTGTTTCTTTATTTTGTATGGGGGGTTGTTTCTTTATTTTGTATGGGGGTTGTTTCTTTATTTTGTATGGGGGGTTGTTTCTTTATTTTTAGGTTCGGGGAGGTTAAAACTTCAAACAGAAAAACGAAATTTTTTTGTAATAGGCGGCAATGATGTGCTGTGATGCTTGCGACCGTGGATACCACACTTTTTGCATTGGACTGGAAATACCGCCGAATGGGACATGGCACTGCCCAAAGTGCAAAGGTAGTTGAAACAAAACAGTAACTGAAGCTCATTCGACCATCCTTCCCTTCCACTGACTAATGTCACACAAAAATCTTGGTATCATATGAAATCTCTGTGTGTTTAGAAGATAGGATTAATTGTAATCACAAGCTAAGCGGTTAGCAATTCAAAAAGGAGCATGAAAAGCCCGACCTTTTCTGATCTTCCAAAAACATGGTCAATCGGCGTTCCGTATTTGCGTCTATTCTCATATTTAGTGGGGTAAGGCAAGAGAATAAGCCCCTCCTCCGGACTCATTCTTCTGGTGGTAGTTAGTCCTTTGAGTGAATGTGACGGGGTAAACCATCAATCTGCACTTCCTAAATTTAAGCAATTTCAGTTACGGACGAGCAATTGAGGAAACGATATCTGGATGTAGAAGAACCCCAAAGAGTAAATGAAGGACAAAAAAAGGCGTCGTATTTGGACTTGGAAAGCCCAAGTCAAAGCCAACCACCATTTGTTGATGGTTTATTAGAGATGCCACAAAAGAGGAGGAAGAGAGGAAGACCGATTGGAAGGAAAGGGCATAATAATGGACTGACTGACTGATTCGGGCAATTGAATATAATATCATCCATTCATTGACAAATAATTGCATTTGTTTCTATATATCCCTTTGTTTATTAATGATTGTTCTTTTAAATCTTAATGAATTACTTTTCTTCAATCATTTTCCTGTCCAGTTTGTTGTTCTTTGTCAATTTTTATCCAGTTTTATTCCTTCAATTGCGGTCATTGGCACTTTACAGCTTCTACCGATGTCGAGCATTTCCAGCGGCGTTGACATAACCGTGAAATACCAAAGACTTGCCGTTGAGTATGTGAAGGTCACATATTCAATTTTTAATTTTGACAGTGTCCAAAAGCTTTAGGTTTTTGTTCTCATTCCCTCGTATAAAAGTTTTAGGTTCACTGATCAGTAATGCCACAATTCTATTAAGGTTCGGAACCAAGTCTCCGTGCTTAAGTCGGCTCTGTTGGAAGAACAGTCGAAATCGGCCGATTTAGCGGATGGAATCGCACAGAGAGAGTCGCGACTGTTCAAATTGGAGGGCGAAAGGGATTCTTTGCTTTTCCGCAACGAACAGCTGCTGAAACGAGTAGAAAGTCTCCAGGAAAGTATGGACACGCAACAGGCGATGTTTGGCATGGCTAAGGGCAAAAAGGTGGACGAAATGAATGATAACCGCATTTAAATTTAGTCTCTCTCAATTATGTTTTGAGTGTTTTATAGCAAGCCAATCTCCAGACCCATAATGCGACGATGACCGTTTGGCTTTAATCTCAGAAACACAAAGAAGCGAACCTTCGTTTGGTGGCCGAAAGTTCGCGAATGCATCGGCAGGCGTTGGGCGGTCCATCTTCTTCTGACCCACTCTCAGTGCTTGAGGGGGAACTTGAAAGGAAAATAACCGAAAACAGCGAACTTCACTCAAAGGTAAAAAGGACACATTGCTTTTATTTCCACCGATCGCAATGCTTTCGTTTAATTAAGCTGTTCGATGTTGAAAGGCGTTCTGATGAAACAATTACCTCATTCATTCGTCGAATCGATGAATTGGAGAAGCAAAACGAAGCCTTAAGAAGTGCCAATTCACTTGCATCCGATGCCTTGCAATCGAAGCAATTTGGAATTTGCGATTCAACCAACGACGCCGCCGGACAAAGACCTTTGACGGAGGAAAATGGCAAGGGCACAACACTTTCGGTATTTGGTGTCAATGATGCTTTATGCACTTCGAACAATTTTGCTAATGCATCCGCCGTTTCTCAGTCGTCACGCGACCAGACAATGTAAAATAGCAGACACAAAAAAAGAGAGTGTGACTATCAAGCCCGTATCCATCTGGTGGGGGATGGTTTAAAAAGCAAATTTTTCCCATTTCGGGGGGGGAGCTTACCCCCCCCCCCCCCCTGGATACGGGCCTGGTGACAATTTGAAGGAATATTATAATAATATATCGTCCGATCAGTTGATCGTTGTCGATTTGCGTTTGTTGTCTGCCCACGATTATTGTATTCGTTAAGCGATAACAGTGGACCGGCAGCAGATTCCGCGCATTCTTCGAGTTCTGAAACTCGAACCAACGACGACGTCTCTGCTGGAGACGACGCGGCGCAGCTCGACAAATATTCCCTTGAGCGAATGTCCGTCCTCAGCAAATCCCTTCAACATGCGACTGGACGCGCCACCTATTATAAGCAAGAGGTAAGCTAATGAGTTGGGGCATTTTGGGTTGCTGCTTGTTTTCTGAAATTCTTTATTTTAAACAACTTAGGCTAGGAAAATTTAGAAAACGTTATACGAATGCGGACTTTTTTTATAAATTTGCACCCCAATTTATGGTTTTTTCAACTTTGTTAATAACTGAGCGTGGTCCAGTCGGTTTTGCTTTTATTGGGTGACTCTTTTGGCGCGGGTTCTATTCCCTTGAAGAAATGTACGCTGTGAGTCTTTCTGTTGCTCGACTTTCAGTGCTTTGTTTCTTCGTAAAGTGTCGGCTGCTCATTCTCGTTAGGCTTTTCTTCTGAGTTTTCTCATCAGAAAGTCTTCCAATTAATGTGCCACAAATAATTTTCTTATTGTTGCAGTGTTTTTCCCCTTTTTTTATTTTCTCCAATGTTTTTTTAAGTGCGAGGAATTGCTTAGGAAGGCCATTTGTGACCAACAGAGCATCGAAGCTTTGGAGTTGAACAATTGTGAATTGACAAGCAAATGCCATTCGCTCACTGTGAATTTTACCATTCACTATAAATTCCCTATTAAATGCCATATTTTCCTCATTTTTTAATTCATTGTGTTAAGGATGTCCTTGAAACAACACAACATAATTATGAATCGCAATTACGAGGTATTTTCATTACATAATATTATCTTTTCCTAATTTAAGGTAAATTTTATTTGCCTTTCCCCAATAAAACAACAAAATTTTAATAAAAATAATATTTCTCTGTTGATAGAATTACATGAGCATTTGGCGGAAAAGGAGGAGCAGAATGATCGGATATTGTCGTGCAATGGCACAGCAGCGAGCAGTGGAGGCCCACCAGAAATGACAAAGGGACACAACGGAAGTGAGTCGGAGATGGGCGAATAAACAAAAAAAGAGGAGAAAATACTTAGTCCAGTAAAGTGGCAGAAAGTAATCAAGAATAAGTGGTTTCCATACTCCTTAGCCTTTGAAACATCCATAAAAGAGAAAACAGAAACTCCAAAATATTTAAATTTTGTTTATTTTCCTTTTTAATTTCAAACAGTGGCCAAGAAAAATGAGAAGTTTCGGTCGAATTGGTTTTCTTCTTCAATGTCATCCAAACAGAAGGAATGAAAGAAAATGCAGCAATAGTTCCATTAATTTAATTTCTGTAATTACTATTTTTTATTATCATTTTCCAACCTACACTTACAAACTATTTAATGGACACTTTCAAGTCGTCATAATGATATCGGATCAGTAAACCTGTGCCATGAATTATAAAAATTATGAAATAAATACGTTGAATAATATGAATGATTCTGACAAATGAGCATAAATATGCATTCAATTGAAGGTTTGGAACCGGCTTATTGTTAGCCTTTTTGGAGTGGTTTCCGCGATAAATCTTTTCATTCGTTAAAGCCGAGACCCTTTTTAATTTATGCACATACTAGAATTATTCTGCTTCTGAATGTTTTTGATACAAATTAGTTGGCAATTAATATTTTAAGGCTCTCCAATTTGCTTCAGGGGTCGTAACTGTGTAACGGCGGAAAACGCTTTGCAAGAAATAAAAGCAATTTTTGTTTCGGAGACCCCCTGGTGGCTTTTTGTCAACTCGGACTCAATTGTTGCACAATTTATCCGACTGACCGGGATGAATGAATATATATGTACAATACAATAATAATCGTTGATGTTCGATCATTGGCCGTCGGATGGACTTTGTACATTTTGGGATTTGGCATGTGATGGTCGGTGTTTGGTGCATTCATTCGTTCTCCGTTCATTCTTCCTTCGGCTGATAGAAGTCGACATTGACAAAGGAAAAGCCTCGAAATTCTTCCTGAGCAATCGTTTTGATCACAGCAGCTTCTGTCGGCGTCAGTGTCGGCTCCTCTTTTGTAAAGTCAGCATCGAAATTATTCACGTCCCTTTTGCTCCTCTAAAAAGCATTAAATATTTTTATTAAAGAACAAATTTCTATTTTTAAAAGAAATTACAATTCGCGGTTTAAACGGCGGCTTCACTTTGCGCGCCTCCAACGAATCCCATTCGATTTCACGGAAAAATGGATGTGCTCTGATGGCATCTTCGCTGAAAAATATGTTGCCATACATCAACAAGGAGAATGTTTGTCTGCTTACCTTCCTTGTGATTCAACACAGCCGAGGCGACGGAGCGGATTCTTTGTCATAAACTTAAAAGATTCACAAATTGCAAAATAAAATTAATGTGCGTTTAGCAGCAAATTCGGTCAGGGACGGATCCAGGATTTAAGGTCTGCGGGGGTATTGGTTGGGGAAATCTCAAAAATTGTACCACTTGGATACGTATTTAGTGAGGGGCCTTCCGAAGGTCTCCCTAATCAAGGCGAATTCTGGGCGGGGGGGGGAGGGATTCAGGCGAATTTCAAATGCTTTCCAATAGGGCACGGTGAATCCATTCAACCGAAATTTGAAAGTGTCCCCGTTCCATTGTGCTGTTTGTTTTAGTTTGAATTGAATGAATGAATGAACCTTGGCATAAACTTCATTGCGAATATTTAAAAATGAACGGACCCCTTTCAGAATTGAGACGGCCTCTCTGCTCAACCACACCGGGTACAGCACGTCGTCGTGCAGGATGGCCTCAAAAAGGTCGTCTTCATTGTCCGCCTCAAACGGCGGTTGGCCCGCCATCATTTCGTACATCAAAACGCCAAGCGCCCACCAATCGACCGAAACGCCGTATTCCATCTCTTGCAGAATCTGAGTTTGTTTTGGTTGGTGGTCATTCATTTGATTTGATCATTAGGGGAATAAACAATCAACAAAAAAAAACGCCTCAAATAAAAAAAATGCAAAATTTGGTAAATAAATTCGAAAGTGTAAAAAGAACCCTTTTTTCGAAGCATCACTTAAACAGTTTTGGACTCAATTCGAAAAAATGCCTCCGGCGCGATGTAATCCGGTGTGCCGCAGAAGGTGGATGTGAGATTGTCCCTGCTGATGCCCTCCTTGCACATGCCAAAGTCCGCCAGGCGACAGTGTCCGTCGGCATCCAACAAAATATTGTCCTGAAGGGCGAATTGAAGTTGAATTAAAGAGGATAGATTTGTGCCTGAGGGTCTTAACCAGGCACCCTCAATCTTATTAATCTTGTTTTTCGAGACCAAGAGCAATTTTGAAATTCAATATAAAACTAAAAAATCATTACCCTCTCTCTCTCTCATCTCTTACAAACAAAAATGACCAGTTTAAGATCGCGGTAGATGACATTGTGCCGGTGAAGGAATTGCAAAGCGCAAGTGACCTAAAATTGGCATGAAAAGTTAAAAGTGTCCTTTAAGGAAGGAACCCCACAAAAGGGAGGGGTACAACCTCCTAAGGGGGAGCGGGGTACAACCCCACAAAAGGGAGGTGGAGGTGGGTACAACCCCCCAGGGGAGAGAAGGGGAGGGGAGGGCGGTACAACCCACAAAAGGGAGGTGGAGGTGGGTACAACCCCCCAGGGGAGAGAAGGGGAGGGGAGGGGGGTACAACCCCACAAAAGGGAGGTGGAGGTGGGTACAACCCCCCAGGGGAGAGAAGGGGAGGGGAGG
>JAKKIK010000497.1:0-29528 GCA_024500135.1 Heterodera carotae | reverse complement strand
CTAATGTGGGTGGCAGGAGCCTATAGGTGTTGGTTGGTTACCTGTAATAGAACCCCAGGGGGGTACTATTACGGGTTACAGTAACCAAAAAAAAAGCGTGGCCTTATACTACTGCTAGTCTGCTTTTTTTTGTTATGGATTAAGCAATATGTTTAAAATAAAAATTTTCGTTTAAAAAATCAGATTTTTTGTTCGAATTTGGGGGTTAGGGGTTCGGAACTGGTCAAAAAGAAGGTCAGATTCGGCTTCAGCGCCTCAAAATACCCCTAGAAATGAGTATTGGTAAAAAATCCATGTCTAAATATTACACTTAAGCCTACCTTAGGTCTTGTTTTTCAAAAAAAATTACTTTAAAAAAAATTATTCTTGAAATTTGATGATTTTGTTCCTGGGAACAAAACGACCCGGGAACAAAACGGCGGGAACAAAACGGCTCTTGGGAACAAAACGACCCGGGAACAAAACGGCCCGGGAACAAAATGACGGGAACAAAACGGCGGGAACAAAACGGCGGGAACAAAATGACGGGAACAAAACGGCCCTTTCCCTCTAGAGTTGTCTCAGATCACTTAAAGCAAGTGAAATTTCTCTAATGGTTGTTACTTTCGTGTCGGAATCCGGGTTCGGGATTCGAAATAGCACTTTTCTGAGTTTTCGTGATCAGCGACCCCGAAAACCTATAAAAATTGGATTTAAAAAATTTATTAAAAAAAATTTTATTCAGTCTTTTGATATGTCAACTCAACAACGAAATTTGCGGAAGCGAAATGCTGCGCCCTATTCGAGTCATACGACGCAGCTGGGGGAGAGGGACTCTTCGTGTAAACGATTGTGCCCAGAGCAGGAGGGCCCTTCCCAGCAGCACGGGGGGACGGACGAGTACGTACTAAAGCAACTGATGAGAAACAACGCGGCGAAAATTCAAATTTTTGCTCTTTGCTCTTCAAACTTCGCCGTCTTTAATGGTAAGCAATTAATGTAATAATGCCAAACAATTAAGAGCATTGTGTCAAATTTTTTCACAAAATTTTTAGTTTTAGAAAGCCATTAAAACATGCTGCATATGGTTTTTCAGGATGCTTATCATGAATTTGGTACCCATTTCGCTCAATTCCGAACCTCAGACCTTTTTGTCCAAATTCTAAACTTCAAAAATTTATTTACCATAAATCGTTTAAAATGCTCGCAAATTTTTGGAATTTTCGACCAAATGCTCGAATTCTAGTCCGGTTGGCTAAATGAATACCTGATTCGTGATCAGCGCCCTGAAAACTTTATGGAGCATGTTTTCATGGCTATCTAAAACATTTATCCAAAAAAGTTATATAAACTACACAAAAGCCTTTCTATTTGGATTAGGGTTTGAATTAGTTGCAATGGATGGCAAATTCGTGATCGGTATCACGAAGACCTCAGGGATCAGCCTTATAAGGAAGAACATAAAAATCAAGATTTGGTATCCTTTTTGAGTGAATTTCCCTCAATATGTTTATTGGGTCAGGTCACCTTGGTCGTCCCAGCAGTTGAAAACCAAGATTTTTCAAAAGACCTTTCAACTGTTCTTCAGATGTTGATTTGTTGCTCCGTCAGTTTCGTTTCCTTTGCCATTCCGTCCATCGGCCTAAAAATGAGTTGACCACCGAATTGCCCAATGTTCCGGTTATCCTTTTGCCTGAACAGGCCCAACTTCTTCTTGAGAATGGTGACCAAATTTGGAGTGAATTTCATCAAAATTGCGTAACAATTTTGCAGGTTTTGCTCAACTTAGACGTACTCGGAAGGTTGGGACGGAAGAGAGCTACGATGACAATTCTAAGCATAAAGGCGATGAGCATACAGGAATTGAGGTTTGTTTTTTGTGAACATATTCAAATGTTCGTAAGCTTACAATCAGTTCTCACCATAAAAAACATTTTGTGGTTTTCAAATGCATAAAAAATTCTGCAAAAAATTCTTGATTTATCACCATTTCAGCCTTTCCAACCGCCTCAATTCCCACAAAGTGTCGCTTACGGCGTTAAATTGACCGTTTTCCGAGATCTTTGGCGGAAGGGTTTTTACCTGGCCGATGGTGCCAAATTCGGCTGCGATTATTTGGCCTATCGGAGGCCACCACCAGAGCAACACTCTGAGTTCATGGTACTGTGCACGGATGCTAATGCCAACGACGGAGCGCCGCCGTTGAGGCCACTCAGTCTGATTGGTTTGAGCAGGGCGAGCACACAGGTGGGGACTGCAAGGGTTCGTTTAGTAGGGATATATATCCAAATATTACTCCATACCATGCCCATTTTCTTTGTAATAGCCTTTAGGAGGTCTACATCGTTTTGTTCCAGCTCGTTTTTCTCCCGTCTTTACTCCCAGCACATAACCTTATTCTCTGTAAGCAAAATTTGACTAATTTATTATCATTCGCAGTTTTTTTGATGAATTTAGCTGACTTAGAAAAAAGAATGTGCTGGTGAGCAAAGATCTGGAACCAAACGAACACCTCCCCTTGTATTCAAAGAATCAACATAATTCTGTTTTTGTAATTTTATTCCTTCGTTGAAATAGCAAAAAATTCCCGGAGCTTCCCCTCTGGTTCGTGTCTTAACAGTGTTAATGATTATTTTTCGTAATTTTCACCATAATCCTTCGTTTTTGACTTCTCCTTTAGAAACAGCGCTAAAAATCTTCGAATTTCACTTTTTCCCCTTTAAAACTGAGAAAAAAATTGCATTTGTCAGATAAAACACAATAGTTTGACAAACATATATTGTATTTTTTTTTTTTGGTTTTCTGTGACTTATTCGTTTTTTTAACTTTTATTTTTAGGTCAGAAAGCGCATTCTTTTGGCGATTGTCAGTTTGGGTTCGCCGGTGCCTTATTATTTGGAGATGAATTGGTGGAAGGGCGTCGACGGTCGCTGCTGACTGATTGCACCAAGAAGGGTTTTCGTTGCGAGGCCTCCCCGAAGAATTCCAATTGTTTGCTTTGGTTATTTGTACGTCTTTGGTTTTTAACGTTCAGTCAAGAACAAAAAACTGACTGAAATTTTGTTAAAAGATTTGATTTTTCATATAGAAGGATTGCCCATTTCCTAGCTTATCGCTTATGTTTGTTGTATTGTTATAGTATATTCTAAAATTCTTATTTATTTTTGATTAAAAATGTTGTTGTTTTGACGTTGACTTAATGTTTCTCTTTGCTGACAATGAACAAAACATCTCAAATTATGTTTTGAATATTTGCTCTAATTTTCTGTAATATTTCCTTACAAATACCATTTTTAAACAACTTTAGCTATTCGTTTTTTTTGCGATAATAAATATCTTCTGTTCCTAGAAATGCTGTTCTTCTCATTTTTCAAGTCGATGGTTGGCCGTGAAGTGATTGTTGAGCTGAAAAACGACCTCAGGTGAACGCCCCATTTTTTTGCCTTATTTTGGTGCATGGAAATGCGGCACTTAACGTACTTTCTGTAACATTTCAAATATTTGCACTCAGGGCTTATGCAAAAGTTATAAAAACACGGAGCTTCGTTTATTGAAATTGGTTGACGATCAAAAAAGTTGTGGCCTAAAAGTTACGGCATTACCATTTTAGGGTTCACCGCCCAAAATGATCCGTTCCAGAATTTTTACACAAAGTCAATTTCAGTGTTTGTGGCACTTTGCACTCAGTGGACCAATATTTGAACATGAAAATCAGCGACATTTCGGTGACGGACGTTGACAGGTGATTAAATTAACAATTTAATAAATTCATTATAATTTTATATTTTATTTCTTTCTTATTTAATTAATGATTTAAAAGTAAATTAAAAAATGGTAAAACAATTTTGAGTGAAAACCCAAACCCCTGAACTTTGTTTTTTGGTTTGGTTATCTTCGGATTCCTTTCATTGCAGGCATCCCCATATGATTTCTGTCAAGAATTGCTTCATCCGGGGCTCTGTGATTCGCTATGTTCACCTTCCAACTGACGGAATTGACACGGCACTGCTTCAGGTAGGACGGGTAGTGGGCGGGGATTGGCAACTTTGTCATTCAATGTCGGCACGACCCCATTTCGTTTAGTAAAGTAAACAATAAGATAGGGTCTTAAAAATTAAAAAAACTTGTTTTATCACTTATCCCATAATGACTTTAAATGCGTTGTTTTTAACTAATAATCCGCGCAGGAAGCATCGAGGAAAGAAATATTACAAAGCCGGCAACAACAAGCAAAGTGAAAAGTCAAACATTCTTTTTATCAGTACGTCTGATCGCTTTTGCTCACTCATCGATTGATTAATTGAATGATCACTTTTATTTCACTGTTATACTTTTTTCAATCGTTGTTTTTGATCTCCGAATTGGGATAAACATGTCGGTCGACCTTTTTCTCCATAGCATTATATGTATATAAGTATTCACTAAAATGGTGGCCGAACCTTTCGTCACTGCCCTTTTCGTCACTGACCGTTTCGTCACTGAAAAAAAAAATTAAAAAATATATGTAACTAAATGCCTTTCGGGATCGCTGATCCCGATTCCGACATTCATTTTGCCTAATTCAGAACCCCAGACCCAAAATCGAACAAAAGTTTAAAATTTCGAAAATCAATTTCGTCAAAAAATTGTATAAAATGGCCTCTCATGGTTTTTGCTTCGAGTTTCGGAGATTGCTTATATTGTGAGTAAATTGTGACAAATTGACTTTTGAAAATTTAAAAATTTTTGAACTTTTGTTTGAATTCGGGTCCGGGTTTCGGAATTGGGCAAAATGGATTGTCGAAATCGGAATCAGCGACCACGAAACCCACGGAAACTGTTTTAAACAACTTTTAAAAAATTAGAAAATTTTTTTGAAAAATTTGACCAAAAAACAATTCGGGCTGGAGTCCAAACGTATGGCCTAACAACCCGACCCGGTAGCAAACCGTTAGTTTTCTATTAATTTTTGGCATTTAGTTGCATATTTTTTAAAATTTATTGTCAGTGACGAAACGTCCAGTGACGAAACGGTCAGTGACGAAAAGGGCAGTGACGAAACGTCAGGTAACCACTAAAATCCTGCTATTTCCATATCAAGACCCTTTCGACTTTTGTTCTGGGATCTTACGAATGCCTTCGTCCTTGTAAAGGTGGCTTATTGGTTAGTGCTACAGGTTCCGTATTGAATTGCCTGGGTTTGAAGCCTCATCTCTCCAAGCGAGAATTTGAAAAGTTTTTCCAACTCTTAAATATTTTTTAGCAGAATTTGAAAATTTTGAAAAATAGGATTTTTGGCTCATTATTGCGACTTTTATTTTTTTAAAATCGACGTTTTTGTAGTCTTATTGTCTCCATTTTTTGATAAACTTTCTGAACGAAAACAATAGTTTTTAAAAAATTTCCGCCGGCGACTAACGGTGGCGCGGACCCCCCGCCATACAAGCAAAGTTTTCTCAGTTTGGCTTCGTTTTTCTTAAGAAAAAACAGAAAGAAAGGATTCGAACCAACCGAGAAAGTTCAATTGGAGTCTGTTGGACTAACCACTAACTAAGCCAAGAAAGCATGCAATCAAAGTTTCACAAAAATATTAAATAAACTGAATTGCTTTCTGTCACCTGAAATTCAAATATTATTGAGAAATAATTTTGGCCGAAAACACAATCATTAAGGGTGTTTTATTAGGAGTTAGGGACATCATTAAGGGTGTGTTTTTACCTTCGGGAAACCCGAAATTGGCAACCCGAAACCGAAAGACAAAAACCCGAAACCGAAATTTCGGCCGCACCACTAGTAAATACCGATGTTCCTCTCTGATGAATGTATGAACTTTTTATTTCCTTTATTTTTGAATTTTAGGATTTATTATGAGATTTATCTCTGAAGTTATTGTTCATTGAATTTTATTTCAAATTATATCTTTGAATTGTTCGTTCGTTGGTCGACCAAGCTGAACCGGTCATTCCTTTCTCTTCTCGATTCATTTACATTTTCTTCTTGAGGCGGTAGCCGCCCGGCTGGCCACCGGCGGCAGTGGACGCAATTTCGGCAGGTGCTGGTGCTACGCCGATGCTTTCTGCCGGTTGTTCTGGCTGTTCAGGCACAGGGGCAGCAACGGGTGCCTGCTCCGCGGGGACGGATGCGGGGACGGGCGCGGGGACGGGTGCGGCCTTGGCGCTGCCGCCGCCGTAGCCGTAGCCGCCGCCCGAACGGGGTGGGCAAGCGCAGTACTGGGCATCTTTGCCGGGTGCTCCCGCGCCACCGGGCTGGCCAGGTTGTCCAGGCGCCCCGGGTTGTCCAGGTTGTCCGGGTGCACCCTGCGGTCCGGGTGGTCCCTGATCTCCAGGCTTTCCATTTCCGGGCGTCTGTCCGGGTTGTCCGGGCGCACCGGGTGGGCCGGGCGGTCCTTTCGGGCCGGGAACGGTCTTGCTAAAAAGTATTTATAACTTGCATAACCAAAAAAAACAAAAACTTGCCTAATAGTGCCTGGCTGCCCGGGTTGTCCTGGCTGTCCAGCTCCTCCAGGTCGACCGGGATATCCGGATTGACCGGGTGGACCCTGCGGTCCAGGCGGGCCAACTCCTCCACTCTGTCCAGGCTGGCCTGGCTTTCCGGGCTGGCCAGGTTGACCGGGTGGCCCTTGTCCTCCGGGATTTCCAGGAGGGCCTGCAGGGCATTTTTGGCATCCGTAAGACACCACCGGGCACGGAGGCGCTTAAATATTCAATAAAGAACTTAAGTGATGAAGAAAACATATGTGTCCTCATCTCAAGAACTTTGAAAATTTATAATATTATTTGTAAATAAATTTTACCAGGCTGTCCTGGTGCTCCCGGCTTTCCGGCCTCGCCTGGTTGTCCGGGATATCCAGCTTGTCCGGGCGCTCCAGCGGGTCCCGGAGGGCCTGGCGGACAACGTGGCTGTTGAATGCCGGCACACTGACAGTGGGCGGGCAGCTCACGCTTGGCGCGGAAAATTGAGGCGAACGGATTCTCGCGGGGCTTTGCCGGAGGGGTGACCACAATTTGCACCTCCATCAGTTCGTTCCATGCCGAGTCGGTGTTCACACGAAATGCCTTAAAAGGGAATGAGCATTAATTTTGTTATGGAATACCCATCAGTTAATTCCCGGCATGGAACCCAAAACCCAGCAAATGCCGAGTCTCCAGGACAAAATCACATCTCTGCCCCCGCCCTCCTTAATTTTACCTGCACTCCGTCGTGCACCTTTAGGCTGATCTCGTTGATCTGCGAGTACAGTGAGGGCACAACAACGAGAGTGGCAACAATGGCCAACAAGGAGCACACGGAGGCGACTCCCACAACGATTTGAGTTTCTTGCATTCCCTGAAGGGGTTTTGAAATGAAACTCAACCTTAGGGTGTTGGATGATCAAATGATTTGTTGTCGATTTTGCCGATCATCTTGGCGATTTCATTTCCCTTAAATATGAGGAGGAAGGCGTGCGTTTGAAAATGGCCTTCACTTTTTTGGCGGGCAATCGGTGGAACTGTCCGTCGATTTTTTGCTTTTTTCCTTCCGCCCTCCGGTTAGACTGATCAGTTGTTATTCTTTCGTCACCATCTAAATTTGTACATAAACGAGTTTTGACCCCAAGGCATAGAGCAGCAATCGGCAACTTCAAAATAATAATTGACAAAATGTAAAAAGTGAAATGTGATTAATCGGCGGCAAAGAGAGGCATTAATTAAAAACACGAGCACAATTCCTTCTTAAAATTGTACAACAAAATAATGAATTTGACGCCTAACAAATGTTTCATTAACAAAGTGTTAAATGACATTACTTAAATCACTAATTGAGCGTTGATCGCAAATCCAACTTGATATTTGATCACTCTAATGTTGTCTAAAAAGTGAGGAAGCACCTCAATTTGTACTCCTGTACTTACTATAATACACGCCCCGGGTTTGGATTTTACGCTCGAAGAGTCCGTAAACGTCGATTCGAGGGGGAGGGGGCGTCAAATGGAGGGGCGTCAATCCAATGTTGGTCCGATCTCTACAGATTAATTGCCGTTTTATAACCCCATATCCATTATTCACCTTTTTGTTTACTTTCTTGTCATAATTTTCGCTTAACTTTTTGTTTAATTTTGACATTTTGGCATTTTTAAGGCCATTTTTGGAAGATCATAGCCATCAGCCGCCAGTCACCTTCTTTATGTGTTTTTTCAATGCTCAATCTTTGGTCTTTCTTAGTGCTTTTAATAATTTGTAATTAATGTCTCTTTTACCTATCGAAGGCCGCGCGCGGGCGGATTAATAATTGTCATTTGTCACTTTACGTCCACTTGGTTTTTTTGCCGACAAAAAGGGCGATGATTGGTCTTTGGCGAAGGGACCAAACCAACCTCACGAGAACAAATTTTTTTTTAAATTTATTGAAATGTTGATGAATTTCATTTCTTTATTAAAAAAGGAGAAATTACTAAATAATACAACCAATTTCTAAAAACTTTGTATCTTTAGAAAGCTTTAGATATTTAGAAGCATTGCCTTTTTTGAGATTGGATTAACCGATTAGTAGAAAGTACAATTAGTTTGAATAATAAAAAAGTTGTACCCCAAAAACTTGGTCCAGACTCTCCAAAGTGGCACTTTTACGAAATGCCCAAGGCAAATGACCTACAATAGCACTCTTTGTTTCATTTGTTTCAAATTATATTTTTTATTCAATTGGACTCTTCCCCAATCCGTCCATTTTACAGTGTTATTTGATATAAGTACAATATATCCAAATCCGTTTCATCTCATCATTCTCATCAATGTCGTCTTCCACCATATTCGGCTCTTAGGCTTTGCGGTACGATCCCGCGCTTGCACCGCCGCCTTTCACTCCGCCCTCCGAGCGTTGCGGGCAAGGGCAGTACTCAGCGTCGGGACCCGGTCGTCCGGCGGCGCCCTCCTCTCCCGCCGCTCCCGGACCTCCTGGCCCTCCCTGGGGACCCGGCCCGCCTTGCTCTCCGCCAGGTCCGGGCACACCTGGCGGTGCGCTGAGTCCGGCTTCACCGGCTAGTCCTTGCGGTCCGGTCGGTCCGCGAGCACCGCGCGGTCCTTGTCTGCCAATTTGGTGCTCCGAGTCGCGGCCCTTCTCACCCTGGAGGCCGGGCGTGCCAACAGGGCCCACTGGTCCGGGTGGACCTGGCTCTCCAGCAGGTCCTGGGTTACCGTCACGGCCGGAATGTCCGGGTTGGCCTTTGGCACCCGCGTGTCCCTTCGGGCCAGGTCGCCCGACGGGGCCCACCTGCCCTTGGGGTCCAGAGGGACAGTTGAAGCTAAATACAATTCATGCTCAAATCGAGTTAATTCAAAATCAGTTGACTAACCATCCAAATTGTGGCACTTCTGGGGTCACATCCAACGCGTCTTTGCCGCTTTGTCCGGGAATACCTTCAAGTCCTTCCTTTCCGGGCTTTCCAGGAACCCCAGGCGGTCCGGGCGGACCAGCGGGACAACGATTTGCCGACCCAGTTTGGCAATCTACAAAATGCAACATGATAAATAATTGATTTACATATTAGCTTTTTCATAAACGAGCGGATTATTGCGCCCTTCGGCGTAACAAACCGATAGTTTTTTTCATATTTATGGATTTGTCCTAATCTTTTGTCGAATTTTTCTTGGAAAAAGTGCCACCTAAATTAAATATTGCACTCACTGCATCCGGCAGATCCCGGTGTTCCGGTCTGGATGCTTGGCGGAACGCTGGGAGGAGCAACGCCTCCGGGGGGTACTCCGGGTGAAGCATTGCTAGAAGGCCCGCCTTGACGGCCTGACGGTGCCGACACGCTTGGCCCAGCATTGACGCCCGCACTTCCGCCTTCGTATGACGCGGCGCGTCGGCCACGTGCCTTCTGGCCCAACTTCATCATGTCGCGCCAAAGGTCGTCCGTCTCGGCACGGAATACAACGATTTGCTGGTCCAACTCCTGCCAGATCTGCTGCACATCGTTGTAAATGTTGGCGATCAGCAACAGACAGGCGAGTAGGGACATGCCCGAAATGGAGGAGGCCAAAAAGGTGGCCGTATGAACCTTCATCGTCGGCTTTTCCTGCTGTTGGAAAAACATTTAAGCTAACATTTTCGCCTTTGGTTTTAGGTGAAAACAAAATTTATATGTCAGAAGAAGGGTTCGCGGCCATAAAATAAACTACAATAACAAATTGCCTCTTCAGATCACTAATCCAATCATTAAATGAATGATAAAGCGACTAAACATTCCATTAAATAGCCATCCCATCCATTAGCTCTTTTCAGGTTTAGCAATGCCAACAAACACAAGTGGCGTAAAATAAGGAAGCATTCGCGTTTTGGTGAAGAAAAAGGGGCGGGGTCTTTTTCACTGTTAATGCCCTCGGGGAGTGGGCGGATCAGATCCCAATGATCGGATGGATCGCAGATCACCCATTCTTCGCACAGCAAATCAAATTTTTGCGATTAAACGGCACCCGATAAAATGCTTATGATTCGTCCCCTTTTTTCATTATAGTGCTATTTTCTGCCCAAAAGTGCGGTGGTCTGAATGATTTCCGATTTGGTTGCCGTTTTAAGGAGAAACTTGTTTGGGAAGAATAATGATGATGAATTGATGGGATCAGAGGGATGAATGGGTGGGGAAGAAGCCGAATGATCGGACAACGTTAGTTGGTTGATTGGTGATCAGAAGAAGAAAATTAACCATTTTAACACGACCAAACAATAAGGAGGCGGATTTTGAGAGGGCAAAAAGGAAGCCAAAGAGGGATTAATAGTCACAGAAACAAATTTAAATCCATTTTAATAGACCAATTACAAAGACACAAATTGTATAAAGCAATCATTTAATGAGGATCACAGGTTAAAAAAATGAAAATAAAGAATTATCACTTAAATCAATGGAAAACCGGCGAAATATGGAGCAAAGCATTTGCAGCATTAAGCAGCAAATACACAAAAACAGAGCACATCAAGCAGATGACATAATTGCTGATGGAAATGCCAATCTGAAGCCACGAGCCATCCGTTCGAAGACAGCAAAAGAACACCTAAGGGGTTGATGGAGAGATTGATGGCATTTTGCCATTTCGCACCATTGCCATTGTGTTGGTGATCATTGCGACCATTGCAGTGAGTCGTCTGATTTGGTGATGCTTTTCCACAAAATGTTTGCCGTCGATGGAAGCGGCAGCGACAAAACACAGCGAAAGGGCAAAGAATGGAATTGCCACTTTGAAAAACAGCAAAAATGCCATTGTAAAGGGCGAAAAAACGGAGAGAAAATGGCGCAGAAAGGACGGGTTGAAGGAGTTCAAAGAGGCAATGTTTCCGGTGCCGAAAAAGGCTTGAACGGAGCAAAAAAGTAAAAGACAAAAAATTTTATTAATGTAAACATATTATTTATGTTATTTTAGATTTTGCATTTTTTTAGCATTTTTAGCCCTATTTATGATGCTTGGTGAGTTTAAAAAGAATAGTGCTTTCCTCTCTATTAAAATTTACTTCTTACCCATTTCAATTAAAGCGACAAATAAAAATGCCCTTAAGCAATCGGCAAGTGATGGTGATGAAGCATGGACAATTTCATCTAAAATTGGACTAAATAAATAAATATTTAAAGATTAATATTTTTAATCAAGGAAATAATAGGTCTTTTAATTTCGTATATTACTTTTACCTTTTTCATTGTTACTAATTGCCATTTTTCCTTCAATGGAAATGCTCCAAAATGGTGCGATGGCATTGTTTGGGCACTCCAAAAGAACATAAAGAAGCAAAAAAGCGGAGAAAAACGGTAAAAATAGAGCTTCGTGGCCAATTGAAAGAAGCGCAAAAGGCAACTAAAATAATAAATATTAAAAAGGCATTTTATCGGAGGGAATGGACCTTAAGGGAACAAAGCCAAACAATTAGCCGATCAGAAAGACGCGCGGGGGGCGCAAAAATTGGAAGGACAAATGCCGTAGGCAGCGAAAGCCAAGCAAATGGACGAATTATTTTGGAAGAATCCTAAACAATTTTTTAATTGGACAAACAATTCATAAAGCAAGGCTAAGAACATACTGTAATTGCACTGAACAAAAGTAATACGGTAAGGAATAAGTGAATACGGTAAATGATCCGAACGGAATGATGGCAGGGACAATTTGATGCATTTTGAAGTGAAATGTAAACTCGAAGAGCGATTGGAACGGCAAATTGTGCCAGGAACACCAAAAATGCATTTGGCACTCCGCCGACGGTAGGCAAAAGAGGGAAAATTGCCAAACACAACGAAACCAAAAACCATATAAAATACCTAAAAAAAGAATGAAAGAAACATTTAGCCTTTTTATTTTTTATAATTTTTAAAATAACAATCAAAAAAAGAAACCATTTAAATTTTATGTTCACATAAATCCTTCCAAAAATCAGAAGAAAAGTCGAAATAGCAGCAAAAATGAGCGATAGAATTGTGCGCTCAAAGAACACACCGACGAGCAAAAGGATGGAAAAAACTGTAATTGAAACGGAAAGAAATATTTGAAAAACACACATAAAGGCACACAATCAATTTCTAATTTTCGGTAAAGCGATTTTCGGCATTTGGAATTTTATGGGATAATTACCGGTTTACCAGGTATCTTCAGACCGGTAAATACCAATCTTCTCACCGAATAATTTTAATCCCATAGAAATTTGAAGTTTCTCTAATGAAAATAAAAAAAAATTTACCGGTCAGTCCAATTTTTGCCGAAAGATGAGCAATTTGAGTCAATTTCGGCATTTTGTGGACAATAATTTGTTTCCTGCACTCGTTGATAATTGTGTGCCTATTGATGTGCTTTGGTGGCCATGCCAGCATGTTCAGTGCGACAGAGAAAAGGGCAATTGGACTCAAAAAGTACAAATAATTGGGTAGTGGCAAATGTCGAAGACGGATCAGAACGACGGCGATGAACAAAATGGCACAAAAGGGGCGCCGGGGGGCGAACAATTGGCGGACAGAGAGGCGATGATAAGAACTGATAAAATGTTTAAAATAATGAAAATTCATGGTAAAATTACAGGAAAAATAGAAAATTAATTCCCTTTATAAATGACCAACCCAAAAATTGACGCATAGAGCAGAAAATTCCAAGCAAAAAACAGTGCCGCAATGGCAATGCCCTGGCTGAAGCAGTGATAGCGGTGATAATAATCCAATGCTTCATGTACGGGTCGAATCCATTTGAGACAAAACTCAAATTTTGACGTCGGTCAGCAATAATATTTTGCTGCTGAATTCGCTAACCCGCGCAGCCGCCTCGTAGCGTTTCAATTGCGTCAAACGGTCAATTTCCGTCGCGATTTGACGCAATGCGTCAAATCGCAGTGAGGGCGCCTCAGTGAAAAATGCTCGAAACGAATGCGACAGGCGCTGTTGCCGCATTATGGTGTACTGCTCCACCATTTGTTCCAAATTTGCGTGTGCCACCAAAAATTTGTACTTTGACGTTGTGCGCAACACTTGCAGCGGCATAGTGCCGAAACTGTTCACAGGAATGGCGGTGCCGAGCAGTGCGGCTTGCAGCGGGGCCATGTCCACTTGGGCCAGTGTCAATTTTTGGTCCACAGTGTTTGGCTCAATGCCGGCACCCCAAGCCAAAAATGGCACATTCACTTCATCGTCCGTTCCGTCTCCTTAGCAATGGGAACAAAAAGTGGGAGACAGGAAATAATGCAATTGGACTTTAAGAGACTTGTCTAAAGTATAAGAAATGAGCGAGTTCAGTGCCAAAATCCAAATTCGATGTTTTGAAGATTTCGATGTAATTTTAAGGAATATGGGAATAACCCCAAATTTTGAAGCTCTTCAAATTAACTGTTTGGGCATGGCTGGTCCATAAATGGCGCCTGGTATTGAAAAACAAATTGGGATTTCCCCAGAGGCATTTGATCCCGCGCCCCCTCTCCCCAGCAGGTGTTTGTTTATGCGTACATTTTTTAAATTTAAAAATGACAGTGAATCCCCCAGGCAGTTCAATTACACATTATTTATTTGATACCATGCGATCCCCAATCAGTCATTCCGTGGTCTGACGTGAACAGAAAAGCAGTGCTAAAGTTACAAAAGATATGTTACATTATTTAAATGCACTAATAAATCAAAAATGTGACCGATTGTCGCCAAAAAAATCTTCAAAAATTTGGACAATGTCGCGAATTCCATCGTCGACAGTGGCAATGTTTTGAAGGTATTGGTCCGAGTTGGGCTTGTGTCCGTGCCCGTTGGTGTCAAGGCCAAGCAAATGGAGAAAAAAAGTGGCACGACGAAGGCCCAGCAGGTGGCTCTTGGCCAATGCATCGGGGCGAGTCTCGTCGAAAAATAGCTAAAAAAAAGTCCAATTTTCTTGATTTTTTCAGTCCTTTAAATTTTACGTTTGAAAATCGGTTTCACTTTATGTTGTGATTTATTGTTTCCAACCTTAACCCTATCAAAGACCCATCGGTCCAATTTGGCCGCGTCTTCGTCAGCAAAATCCTCCAATTCGGGCGAATAAACCTCCGCTCGCAAATTGGTTACATTGTCAGTGAATAAATGCACAATGTCCGGCGAACCCCATAGAAATGCCATTGCGGATTGGTTCACAGTGCTGTCAAATGGCACCGGGTTGTGCCTGGAGGGCAAATAGTTGCAGTGATTTGTGTAAATTCATTCTATTCGCGACTTCCATCCACGTGTAACTGCGCTAACGTCCTCGTAAAAGCCGGCCATCATCGCCACATGGCCTGGCCTGGATTCGGTTGGAACATGACTTTGTAAATTGCCCCAGGCAGCCTCAAAAAAACTCAGAATTTTGAAAATTTATTTGCGATGACAACTTTTCCCTCTCGGATTAGTCCGTGTAAATATGGAGAAAGTTGTCGGTGCTCATAGAATGTCCGTGCGCGAAGTCCATCTTCAAAATGCTTGCGGGGTTTTAAACAAATTATATGCCGGCAAGTAAAAATTAGTATTGAAAAGCATTTTGGCTCCTCCCATTCCGATACATTTGCTTGAAAGGCCCAGTAAAAGGGTAGTTTTAATAGGCTCTTGTTCGGACGGTTAATCTCCACCGATCGATCGATCCTCTCGACTGGAAGATAACCCCAAGGCATTTCCCCTATTTCATCACAATATATTTCCATCCCAATCCCTGGGGGACCGAAATGCGGACACTAAAAACCCCTGCCCTTCCTTCCGTCATCCCACTCGTCTGGCACTGGTCCCTCACTTTACGTCTTTAATTTTCTAAAATATATTATTCCCAAAATTTTCGATTGACCTGCCGAGAAAAAAACAATTCGGTCAGCGGGCGTAAAACTATCCGAGTTTTGGGCGATTTTGAAGCTACGAGCTCCGCGAATAATTGGAGAGGAGTAGTAAATGTCAAAGACGGCATAAAGCAAAAGCAAATGGACGCCGACGCCGACGAGGCACAGCAAAAGGCTAATAATTGTAAGCGGAAGAACGGCACGCATTGAAAGGCATGCCAATGGCAACCACAAAATTGTTAATTTAAAAAAATTTTGTCAATTTTACAAGGCAAGACAATTTTACAAGCAGTCGGCAAAGAAAGTCAGTATGATTTTCAAATAAACAAAAAGCAGAATGCCAGAAACTTTCGGCGGTATTGAAAGTTCTTTGGGTTTTCTATTTTCTTTTTCTGTTTCAAACTTTTTTCTTTACGTTGAATACCATTCATCTCTCTTTATGGGGTAATTTGGCAGTTAAAAAGGACAGCTTCGAATGCTAATAATGGATCTGTCCGATGCTCCTGACAACAGTGTGGAATCACTTCTGTTACAAATGCCGGCAAAAGACCTTCTCATTTCGTGTGATTTGGTTTGTATTTTGCTTTTAGTGTTTCCAGCGATTCCTTTTCGGTTTTTTTTGGATGGATTTCATGCTGAGATTTATTTTAATCCGCTGCATTTATAAATTGTTTTATTTCGCATAATTTTGCAGGTCTCGAAGCAGTGGCATCGCATTTTATTTGCAAAAGCATTTTGGATCGACTGGGCAGAACTTCGCAACTATCGTCTGCAATGGCGCCACTTTGTCGGCCTTCTCAGCCTCTGTTCTGTCCGTCAAGTAGCCATTCGTTGGCCCTTCGAGCGAAATTTGGTGCGCGACGCATGGGATATGACCAAATTGGGCAGTGCTGAATGTTTTGTTGCGGACCCACGTTGGGAATTCAGCGATCAAATTATGTGGACAGGAGATGAATTAGGGTATATTTAATAAAACTCGGAGGGATGTCGCCTAGGGTCGGCTTGAACGGAACAAATTTAGTCGCCTTTGGACTACTCTTTCCAGGCCCACAGCGAGCCAGGGATTTCGGGCGGTCGTGGGTGGGGGCTATTGACAGCTCCGATTAAAATAGCGCCGACCAAACAATTTTTATATAAAAATTTTCTAAAAAAAAAAAAAAAAACAAGTACCTTACTAAAAACTATAATTATTAAATTATTCAAAAACCTTTTAAGGAACAAAGCGCGCATTGAAATTCCGCCGCGTTTGTTCTACGGGCAAAAAGCGGACCCTGCGGGGGAGACGGTGAACGAATGTGTGGCGATCAGTTACCGACTATTCCAAAAACGAATTGTGATCAAATTGGCGGACGAAGGGTTGACGGTCGGTTCGATGTTGTTTACAAACCAATTTATGTGCACATAAGATCATTTCCAAACCCGAAAGGAAACGAAATGAGTCCATCAAGCTTAGCTGACACCATAACTATAAGAACAGCTTGGATTTCCTGGGGGGAGACTGAAACTAAAAAAGTCTTAAAGCAAATTCATAAAAAAATTAATCCCTCCCCCACAAAAACTCCTTCCTTCCACTAGGTATGATAATTTTTGGATTTTAGGATGAAATTATGGACAATTTAGCGCCTCCGATTGTTGTCTCTGAATTGGTCAGCAACCGTGGCGACTGCGCATCGGAGTACCAAATCATCTCGAAGCTTGTCAAAGTGCCAACAAATAAATGAAATTTTGACTTATACTTATTTTTCAGCATTTTGATGAAACACAAAAGAAGAAAACGAAAAGAATGACTGGTCAGGAAGAATACACTAAAAAGACAGCGAAAAAATTTCGTCAATGGGAAGGTGAGGGGTATGGGGAAGACCCGTAACAAGCCGGGAATATTTCGGATGGGAATTAGGCCGATAATTTAAACGAAATTTTTTAAGAAAATTGATCAAAAGTTTGGTGTCTTTCAATTCTGACAATTGAGACCAATTCATAGAATTATAGCGAAACTTATATTTAAAAAAAAATTATCGAAATCTACAATTGGTGTTGAAAGGGTCATCTTTTCATTTTTAGAAGAGAGTTGGCACAAAATTGAGCACGTTTTCACCGAATACCGAAAGGGCATGCGCTATTTGCTGGTTGAATGTTCCGGCAAGGACAGCCAATTTTGGGCCGGCAATTATGGACCAAAGATGGCCAAATTCAATGTGAAGGCATTGTGCCAATTCAACAACAAACAAAGCAAATGAAATGGCATGCCAACTTTTACACAAATGGATATATTTATTATTGTATAATAAAAAAGAGCGCGAATTTTTAAACTTAAAAATAGATTCTTTAAAATTAGAAATAACGACAGAAAATTTTCATTGTTTAGTCATTTCGCTTCTCTCGCAATTGCAAAATTCGCTTTTAATATAGACATAAATATATGAAATATATAACCCCTCCCTCATTTTTGATTGTTCGACCGTGTGAGGATAAATCAGCTTGGACAACCAGTTGAGTTATCACAAACCGAGCTAGGAACCTATTTTTCGCTATTGTCTGCCGTTTAGGCAATTATTTATGTTTCTTTTTTAGAATTAAAACCTAATTTTAATATTTATTATGACATTTTTTGTTGCTTATTGTCTTTTAAGAGCTTTCAAATGATACCAAAACTGTAGAAATTTTTCGGACTGACAAAAAAGTTTAAAATCTCATTTGAGAAGCCCATTTGACTTGACTAGAAGCAAATTTTTTGCTGAGCCTTCGCAAATATTTTGATTTTTGGCTTTCCTCGGTGGATGTCAATAATTTTTAGGGTCAGACAAAAACGGCTACTTTCCTGTTTCATTGGTTATAAGCTTGTCATAAACACCCGGACTACTTTCTCCTCATGCAACTTTAATTGGGGATTTTCATAATTAATCACTTTTCTTTGTATTGATTAACGTTTTAACATGTCCACTGAAATGCCCTCGGGGGGCATTTTCATCGGGCGCCTTCCTTTCCCATGGTGTCTAATCCCCACCAATGATCGGACAACGATGGAAACGACGATCGCGTTGAGTTGCGCAAGGACTCTTTGCCCCTCTGCCTTTTCGTCCGTCGTTTGTTGACCATTAGCCGCAACGGGTTTTGCGGTCCCTTTCCCTCTCGCCGAGCAGCAAACGGATTTCGCAGTTTTGCATCCAATCCAAATTTGTATAAAAGTGAGGGCATTTTGGAATCGCAACAGATAAGCAGCATGGTCAACAACTCTACTCGACCTTGCCGCCGACTCTTTAGCTGTGCCGCCATCCTTTTCAGCAATTTTGTCGGCATCAACATTAAAAATAGACCTAACCGATTAACTACCCGTTTTTCCGTAAAAATACATTCGTAACAAGCCCCTAACCAGAAAAAGTTTCAAGAGTGGGGAATTGGTTTGAAAAAGCAAATTTCTCCCATTTCGGGGGGGGGGGGGATTCACACCATTCTCCCCACCCCCTCTGGTTACGTGCCTGATTTATAATTCAAAGTTTCGAAGACAGTTAATTACTTATCTATCGAGTCCTAAAGATTAAAGGTTAAAACGATTTCGGCTAAACTGTCTGCAACCTCAAAAGATTGTCATCATCAATCCATCACCATTATCATCATTTTGATCAGTTAGCATCGCCGTTGGTGCTTCACCACAAATGCCGTCTCCGCCGCTTCCTTTTGCCCGTTTTCGGTGTGCTCCTTTTTTGTCACTTATTTTGGCTATTCTTTGTCAATGCGATGCAAACTCAAAACTCGTGGAGGAAGAACAACTGCAGACAGTGGACGAAAACAAAGTAAGGCTTTTACGGGAGGAAAAAGGGGAGAAGCACTCATTCATCAGTTTTCACTAGGGTTCAACGGGACCGGAACTAGTCCCGGTTTTTTTACACGGAACTAGTCCCGGTTTTTTTACACGGGACTAGTCCCGGTCCCGGATTTTTTACCTTTGTCCCGGTCCCGGTTTTTGTGGAAAGTCCCGGTCCCGTTGAACCCTAGTTTTCATCGAGGGTTAGGGAATAGTATGTAATTCGTTCGGAAATGAGTGATTTCAGTGGCATGGCTTCTAAAGGATAACTGACTTATCAAACCCAAAACTGTTTTGATATAAAATATATTGCCTGTCCCTATCAGATTCGGCATGGATTTGAACTGAAGAGCATTGCCCAATTTCCGTTTATGGCCTCCGTGTGGCAAAACGATCGCAAACTTTGCACAGCGTCAATTATAGGTCGCAATTACATTTTGTCCGCCGGTCATTGTTTTGTGAAAATGCCCGTGGAGGAATACACCATTTTGGTGGGCACGGTGGACGCAAAGTTGGACAGGGACAACAACGGACAGCAGTTAAAGGTGGACAAGGCGTACGTTTACTCGGAATCGGTATTCGGCCAAGACATTGCCATAGTGAAGGTGAGGAAAAACGGAACAAAAATTAAATAATTTGAAAATGGTTCAAAAGGGCAAATTTGGTGGATTAAAAAAAAAGCAAAAAATGGTCATCATCCCGGGCAGGTGGACTGATGAATTGAATCAAAATAAAACCATAAAATATTTTCTAAATGAGAAGATTTGAAAAGTAGAGGTACACGAAAGGGATCGAAATTATCCTACAAAATCCGGTAAAAATCAACCAAACCCAATCAGCATAAAGTGCGGTTGTCTGTTATTTGGTTTAACACTTTGAGTTATTAAAACTTTTTGGATTTTTATTCAAATAATTGTTTAGCTGAAACAATCAATTGATTTTACTGAAAATGCAACTCAACCGATTGCATTATCTCGGAGGTCCAATTTTACAAAGAGTGACCAAGCATTCATTGCCGGATGGGGACGTACCACGGGTGAGACAGAAACAATCGAATTTATGTAAAAATAATTTAAAATCCATCTAAATTGAATCTGTAATAAATAGTAATAATATCAATTTGGTGATAATGGCATCTGAAAATGCTTCAAATTGTTTAGATTGGAGTGCCCCGGTCACTTTGCACGGCGCCAATGTGACGGTTTGGCCCAAAGATGAAGCACGTTGTGATGGCATGTTGGACTCAGAAATATGCGCATTTGGCGAAGATGGTGCCAATGTTTGTTTTGTAAGGCGACTTTTTATTGGTGTTAAATACCGTATTGCTTTTTATTTGTTTGTTTTTAGGGCGACAGTGGCGGTCCGTTGTTGGTCAAAAATGAGGAAAATAATCATTGGGAACAAATTGGAGTTACCAGTCGTGGCAACTTCGTATGCGAATCAAACGGTGCGTACGGCGGGGAATGTTTTCGTATTTTAACAACGTTATGTCGGTTCGATAATTCGAAATTTCCACAAAACTTTAATCGATTAATTTTCCCTAAAATGCTATTCTTGCGAGAATTTCCCGCTACAACTGACCCTGGTCCCTACTGGGGATAATAAATTACAAATTTGAGGTTAACTTTGTTTGTCTTGTCACACCCTGCTGATAAGGACAACATAATTTGCCCCTTGGCAACAAACATTTGTTCAGTTTTTCGATTGAATTTTTCTGCTGTTTTTTGCTCTTAAAATGCATTATTAATTTAAGGCTTCTTCTCAATGGTTTATCTCTACTGCGATTGGATGGCAAAAACAACGGACGGTGAAATTCAATGCTCATAATGAATGATTTACGAATTGGGTTTTACTATTCATTTTAAATTGTGATTTTTCTCATTTGCATGTTTTATATTACTAAATCGAAATTGAATAAAATAGTGAAGGAAATTTGTGCAAAGGAATGCCGCCAAAGTGAAAATACAATAATATTGGTTTGGCATGAGGGAATTGAAATGAATACTTATTTTTAATTTTATTTACGGTAAAATGCTTTTTTTGGTTACTGTCAAAATGACAATTTTTCAACGTTTTTGTGAATGGAAAAAACAGCGAACGATGGATTAACGGGCCAAACAATAATCAGTAGGGCGTCGGTTTGTATTTGATCCACACCGGGTCGCCGACCCGAACTCGGCCAGGTCGAACAATGGCCATGTTCACGCCAAATATCGGCTTTTCCTTAATTAGCAAAGCACAAAATTTAATGGATGTGAGAGAAGATAGAATATCACCTTGAAAACTTCAAGTAATTTTCCGGGTGCCAGACGATACCTAAGAAAATATTTTTGAAAAGAAAAACTTTTTAAAAAAAATTTTTCGCATAGATACGAATTTCTCGGGGAATTATTTGGTGATATTTCTTACTTGCGAAGCTCCTTCAACGGCTCCATGCGTTCATTTTTGAGACCAGTTTCAGGGTCGATTGTCGTCATTACACAACTAAAATAAATAATAAGCCATTTTAGGATTAATATAAATAATGGAATTAATTTGACCGTGTGCATGGCTTATAACATGCAAATTCGGCTTCGCCCGCGCGCACATAAAGCCATTTGTCCTCATCAAATGCCGGCAGTTCACCGATGACCAAATTTGGACGGAAATATCGCGCATCGACTTGCATATCCTAGTAATTGTTTTTATTGTTCTCATGTGTAAATCTATTCAAATCGACACCTGATGGGACAAATGTGAATTAATGTCATCGACAGAGGCGGCGGAAAATGCCATATAACCGGCCAAGTCGGCATAGGCAATCTTCAAATAGGACGTTAAACAAATTAATTAATTAATTTCAAATTATTTTCTCGCAAGGGTCACAATTTCCCCTCGAAATATGTACATATATGGTGTCTGTTATGGAGGTCGGGGTTTCTATTAGAGGAAATATTGGGTAAGCATAAATAATATCTAACCTTATCATTAACTTCCGGCAATTCATTGTTCACCCACCACCGCTTTTCGGGCTTCGGATTTCGTTCAGTGTAAAGCCATTCGTCGCCAAAGTAAATGAGTCTCAGTTTTCGCGTGTTGTCCGTGCCCTCCAGCAAGAATTCGTCCAGCGCTTTCGCCACCTCATCGCCACAGTCAAAGCCATCAGTTTGAAGGTCTTCGAAAAGCCTGCAATTTATTTGACAAATATTGGATATTAGCGGATTTAAAGGGGGTTAGGGTGGCGGTTGCCTTGCTCGTCGGATATCGCCGCGTTGAATGACCGCCTTCAAATTCACCTAACAAATAAATGGTCCAAATTAAATGAGATGATCTCCGTGGACTGCTCCTCGTTCCCCACAATCAAGCCAATCCACCTAAACAAAAACAAATGCCAGTCAATTCCTTTGAATTTAAATCCATTTTAACACTTTTACTTTGTTCGCCTTCCCTGACTTTATTGGGTAAATGAAAAGCTCTTCTACTTTCCCGGCACGAACAAACTCTTTAATTGATTTACAATAAATGCATTAATTGCAATAATAAAATAATTATTTTATATTATTATCCAAATATTTACATAGTTATATACATAAATCTCAAAAATAGCAGCATTCTTTTTTTTTTGTTTGTTAATTTTTGCCTTTATCCTCCGCGCTTTGGCGCCGATTTCGCTCATCGCCGCAAGTGGCAGAAATCGCTGCACTTTTTGGTTCGGATGCTTCTTCAGCTTGAAGCTGTTTATCATGGAGAACGGAGTTGCCTAAGACATCTCATATTTACAAAACAATAAAGAATAAAGACAAAAAATAATAAATTTAAAAGATTTTCACCAAATCTAAAAAACGTTGCCCAATAAACAAAAACAGCAACCGCCAATTTATTCATTTCACTCAATGAATTTTTTGTTACTTTAATTTTTAAGTTTTTCTTATTTTATATACGATAAATTGATTATTACACTACAAAGTATTTAACCAAGTTAGAATTAATGATTTGCATATTTCCGTCAGATGAATTCATATTCACCAGAAATCTGTTTGTTATTGGTATTTGGGAGCAAACAAACAGGAAATCCGATGAAAAGCATATCAGATGACAATGTAAAATTTATGAAAAATAATATATTTTTTTTAAAAACTCTTTACAAATGCATGAAAATATAAAATCAGAACTTTAATAAGAGCAATGGTTTGTGCTACTTTAACCATAAAGTTTCCCATTATTCGATTGGCTAATAAACTACAATAAGTGATGCTTTTCGTCAGGCCAATTATTTCGATGCCTATGCCTGTGCAAATGGACACAATTTACTTGAATAAATATTAGCGGGGTTCATTTGTCAGTCCCCCAAACACAAATGTCCCTCTCTCTCCCGTCGATCCCAATTCTCGTCATTTTGGGGCTTCTTCCGTCACTCAATTCGTTCATTATTTCCCGTCCTCGCCTTCCCTCCCGCCGATTGTTTCCATGCCGACAAAAACACAGTTTTGAGCCAGAACAAACTCGCGCACTTATTTTGTTGCGAATGTTCGTTCATTTTGCTTTGTTAGTTTTTCCTTTCCAAATTTTAATGAATTTTGAAATTTGCTATTTACTATTAGCACCAGCAAAATATGCAAATCCATCTGACCTGGTTTGAAGCTTCTAGAATTTCGTTATTTAGACGCAAATTTTATGCTTTTTCGGAAAAATTTTGCTTTTCTTTAAGCTATTATTAAATGCTTTGTTCTGTATTGATTGATTGATTTTAAAACGAATTCTTGAAAATTTTCTCTTATTAAAATTTTTGATTTCACCATATTATCCAATTTTCTGATATTTTTGTACATATTATTTAATATATTACATATTCACGATTATTATTCATATTTTGTTAGTTAAGTTGTTATTTTATTGGATGGACCAATGCCAACTTTAATTTTCAAAGGTTTCATCGAAAAGCTGCCATTTTCAATAAAATGTTATTAGCCATTTAATTTCAGATTTAAATTTGGGAAAATTGGGAGACCAAAGGACGCCGTCCGATGGCATTCAGCCGAAGAAGATGAAGCAGAACAATCGCCTCAATTGGCCTTCCGCAAAATTAGTGATAATTTCTCTGTTTGTGACCGCTCCGATCATTCTGTTTACCGTTATGATCATTTCCTATTATGGCGCGCAATAGCACTGATCAAACGCTATTTACTATGTATATCATATTTTTGTTGATTTTTCGCAGTAAATTTTCTTACGGCACCGCTGACTTTGTCCAATTATTCTCACAAATGCACAAAAAATTTTAGGTGGAATAACTACGAAATTATTATTTTTTAATGTGACTCGTAAGATAAATCATTGATTGATCATAACATTCAGTGTTCAGTTGTCTTTGTACAATATTAATGCCTAATTTTTTATGCACTTTCTGTAAATTGTGCTTT
The DNA here is from genome assembly GCA_024500135.1 of Heterodera carotae. Lineage (NCBI taxonomy): Eukaryota > Metazoa > Nematoda > Chromadorea > Rhabditida > Heteroderidae > Heterodera > Heterodera carotae. Next base: position 5,093 of record JAKKIK010000497.1, on the reverse strand, counting down.
CCAGAGGTATGACACTTATGACATTGAAGTTTCCGCCGATTGGGTTCATTCCCGTCGCATTGTTTCCCCCAATTGCATTGATCCATTTTCCGATCAGTGGCCAACCTTTAAGCTGTTTGCAAAGCGCGATGCGATAATCGATGCTGAATTTGCCCAAATCGATGGATAATTTGTGATTAATGAATTATGCCCTAACCTAAAAATAAAAAGTAACGGCGCATTTGCGCTCGCGGCTGTGCAAGTGAGAATGGCATCAATTGACGGTAAAATATGAAAAATAAAAAGAAGATTGGTCACTGATTGGGAAGTGAGCAAAACGACGACACAAATTGCAAAGTATGAGCCGACAACCAAAACCATAATGGCAGAGAGTGACTTGAAAATGCGATGTTTATTCATTTCAGAGCCTATAAAATAAAATCTTTAAAACTGTTCCATTTTAAGGTTTTTTTAAAATAAATAATGAACAATATAATTGTGTTTTATATAATAATAATTAGTGATTAAACGGCGGACTTACCGCTCATTTTTTTCCAATGGCAAGTGAGCATAAGTCCAACCGCGACGTAACAAAAGAATGAGGCTGTGTTTATAATCAGCCCATTTCGTAGTGCCATTTGGCCCATTTCGCCGAAATAAAAGGCGTCACTATTTGTACACAAAACGGGCCTTAAATTAATTAAACTGTTTAAATATGAGAAGCAGCAAATTTATTTGGGAGTTTTATTTTTGAGGATTTTACCATTTTGGATAAGTGAAAAGTGTCCATTGGGCAGCCATTGTAAGCACACAAACACTGTATCCAATTGTTATGAGAAGCATTGGCGAAAGGTAAAGCATAAGCTTCTTCTCCAAAACATCGACACTCAAAATTCATTGTAAAATATAAATAATTAATTAAGTAAATCTACCGAAACGGAAAAAGGACGGCGACAAATCGATCGAATCCGACAAAGAAAACAATCCAAACAGAAGAAAAAATGCTCAAATTGGGCAGCAATTGAAAAAAAAAACATTTAAAATTGGTGACAAAATTTTGGCCAGATAATGTGACGGCAAAAGTAACTGAGAAGGTAAGCAAAGAGACAATGTCAAGTGAAGAACCGATGGCCAAAAGTGTTGGGCAAGTGCCCCGAAGGCTCCTTATGGAAGAATATGTATTTTCATTAAAAAATCAAATAAAATCACAACAATCTTTGAATTTATTACTTTTCGCGGATAATTGTGTACAAAAGTGCGGCATTGAAGAGCAGTCCGGGCAACGAAATGAGCCAACGGAAAAGCGTTGAGAGAAGCAACTCCCCGGAGAACACTCCATGGCCGAAACGAGCAAAAGCCTAAAATATATAAATATTTTTTACATTAAATTTAAAGATTTACCGGATTTTCCATAGAATAGTTTTGAAAGTCCATTTCATTCAAAATTTGAAATGGTTTTTTGAAATAATGCGACTTTTTATTATATTGTACTTATAAATTAGAATGTATTAAGTAAATCAACTATTATTATAGCACGCTATTTCTTAGAACCCTTTTGTTAGCTTTCTTTTAGAATCGCGTGAACTTGGTAAAACGCCAATAATTTATTGTTTATGTAAAACAAAAATGTTTATACAAATTTATTGTATGATTGGCTTGGACTTCAACAAGCCGGGAACAGGGTTAACTTTTAGGCTGGAACCGTGCCAAATTTGCATCCGTTTCCGGAGTTAAAACCATTGGGTTCTATTTTCGGGGGTGGGATAGCTTTATTAAAAGTACGGTAAGTTCCGTCTCGGTTGGAAAATCCTGGGAATTGAGCACAGCCCGAAACGAAAGCATAGGCCGGCCATACAGCGGCTCAAAAAGTGACTTAAATATGTAGAGAATGCCAAAGATATGTCTTACAATATTTTTGCGTGTGATTTCTTATCTCTGTTTATTTCATTGATAAAAAAAACATATCAGACTTCGATACTAACAACTTTTAATGCATACTAAAGACTTGCTTCAAACTTTCAATAATCCTTTCGAATGATGTCAAAAATGTAAGAAATGATTTGGTTGAAGCAAATTAAGTCAGATAATGAGATAAAGAAATTTAAAAAATTTTGCCAAGGGATTCAAACTTCATGTAAATTTGCAACACATTTTTGGGTGACAAGCGTACGGGCCACTAGGCCATAGTCAAAACGGCCTGACCGAATTGGAAGATTTCAAATTTCCAAGATTTCGGATCCGTTTGTTTTTCAATCTTGTTATTGTTTTGTTTTTAAAATCATTAGACCGGACCATTGGATCTTGACAAATCTTGTACTGAATCTCTACATTAATGTCTAAGAATTACGCGAAAGTAAAAACATTTATATTTTCTTTTCAAAAAGGCTTAGAAGCCAATCTCAACATTGCTCCATCTTTATCATACATCCTCGTGTTAGCATTTGAATTAAGAGCATTCTAAAAATATTAATTTTGCAGTTAAAAATTTAATAAAAAACAAACCAATTTGTTAATTGATAAAAATACTAATTTAAAAATTGAAATATTCATTCAATAGTAGTAATAATGTATTTAACATTCACCTCCATTATTTGGCCAAGTTCTTTAAACCCTTCTTTGTATTCACGTGGAAAATCACTGCGCAGTTGCAGCTTTTCATCAGTAGATGCCAACATTTGTTTGACGCTTTTTTGTAAAGCGAAAATTTGAAAAGAGACGCAATTCTAAAATGAAAATGAACAATTAATAAGTGATATTTTGTCGTCAAAATTAAATTTTAAAGGAAGAAGCAAAACCAAGCTTAACCTTTTTCATATCTCCGCCCAATTGTAGCATTTTGTTCCGCTGCTGCCATTCCTCAAGTGGAAATGTTTGGAAAATCAAAAAATGAATGACACTTCCAAAAAACCACGCAATGTCGGATTTATTGGAATTTAATCGCATTTCCTTAAGCATATTATAAAGTAATTTAAAACATTAAATTTATTCACCGATATTTGCTGCGGACTCATTACAAGCAGTTGCTCCATCGTCAAATCATTTTTACTGCAGATTTTGCATTCTGCCATGAAGCTGATGTCAACATTACCGCTCATTCCCGTGTGGTCGTGTGAGTTTTTTTCGACACGAAAGTTTTCAAAAGTTAGAAGGTACGGTAGTTGTTTTACTTTTCCATTTTGAAGAAAGTGAAATGGCAAAGCATTGTACATTCGTAGTAAAATCTTTGCTATTACATTTGATGGGATGGGAAGTCTCGCAGAAAGGTAATAATTTGAAAGTTCCGCCAAATATTGGCCAAATGAATTTTCGTGCTGAAATGTCAGCGGAGCATATTCCAACTCTTCTATGGACATTTCTTCATCATTTTCATCGGTAATATTTGGCTGACGATGGGTAACAATTTGTTCCGAAGTAACAAAAACATTTCGTTGGCTTTCAATTATATTTAATGCTAAATAATTTTAAAAATCTTAAAAAGCAAAACTATTCATTAGGGTAGAGAATAATCGGTTTAAAACCGGTCCCCCCGGTTTTCGGTTAGGCCGGTTTACGGACCCCCGGTTTTCGGTTTCGGTTTTTGGCCGATACCCGGTTAACCGAAAACCGAAACCGGTTTTAGGCCTTATTTTCAAAAAAAAATCCTAAGTTTTTGGTACATTTAACAGACAAATTTTTTTCTTTCAAACTAAATGGGTGCTTAAAAAAGCACCAAAAAAACATCAATTATCAGCCGGCGGTGCCGTTAGGCCAGGGATGCGATCGGCAAAACCCGGCAAACCAGATGAAAAACCCGGCAAAAATTTTCAAACCCGGCAAAAAATCCGGCAATTTTTTTAGGTCAATTGTTCACTGTAAAAAACGTCAAAAACATTTAAACAATATATTTATCACCACTTTTCACCTGTTTGAGCAAATTTTGCATTGAAAGAAAGTAATTGTGAGCATTGGGACAGAAATATTTGCATTGAATTTGATTGAAATAAGTGAATCAAACTGTTTAACTTAAAAACAAAAAGCCAAATTTTTGGGTATTTGAGGGTCCGGCGGTGCCGATAGGCGCCGCCGGGAAATTTTTTGAAAAAATAGTGATATTTTAAGGCAAAAACTGAAAATTTTTGTTAGTTTTAGCGAAATGTTTAATAAAATTCAAATAAATGAGTGCAAATCACGGAATAGAACCAGCACCGAATATTCTTATAAAACCTAAACACAAACCACTCGGCCATTTATGAAAGAAAATGGCTCACATAACTAAAATTATTTCTTGCATTTTCAATTATTTATCCAAAAAAATCCCATCATTAGGGGTCTATTTTTCAAACCGAAACCGACCGGTTTGGGACCCCGGTTTTCGGTTAGGCCGGTTTTCCGACACCCGGTTTTCGGTTTCGGTTTATGGCCCAAAAAAGCCGGTTTTCGGTTTCGGTTTCGGTTCGGTTAACCGATTACTCTCTACCCTACTATTCATTGTATTTGAGCTCTTACTTAATTTTCCATTTGTTAATTTACGCTCCAATTGAATGTTCACATTTTGGGCGGTCGGCGGATTTTGTTTTAAAAAATTGGCACCACTGCCAGCAGAATGAATGGCGGCCATTGGGACATTGTGCACTAAAGCAACAAATTTCTATTAATTGTTCGTTTTAATTTGTGCGAATAACCGTTAATTGGTGTCAATGGCCCCACAATTTTTTCAATGGCCAATAAAAAGGACAGCAATTTAATAACGAAAATCATTGTTAAATATATGAATTATGTGAATACATATAAATCTCACCTGTTGATTATCATTTCTTCCCTTTTATTCTGTCTGCGGTCAGCTCCAACAAAATCAGCTGACGAAATAAACTGCTGCTGTTGCTGGTGAAGTTCACATGGAAATCAACGAATTGGCAATTTTCATTATGCCGAGTAGCATCGACGACAATCGTTGCTTTTTTACGCATTTCCGACTCCAATGGCAGACACTGTCGAGGACGGGGGATGAAGCGGGGCCGGGGGAGCGTCAGCAGGGGAAGTGGGGGCATTGGAAGCGGGGGCAGGGGAGACGAGGGCAGCTGAAGCCAGGCGGGGAAGCGGCGCCGGGGGAGCGTTAGCAGGGGAAGTGGGGGTAT
>JAKKIK010000496.1:0-29532 GCA_024500135.1 Heterodera carotae | reverse complement strand
TCTAATTTTTGTGCCAGTTTTCCTGCTGATTTGTCGCCACCCCCCCCTGCCCCCCCCCCCCCCCCGGGGAAGGGTCTTCCCCCCCCCCCCCCCCCCCCCCCCCAGGGGAAGGGTCTTCCACCCCTCAGTTTTCTCCCCCTCCCCCTTCCCTCCCCCTCTGCCTCAACTCCTCTCATTTGCAGCCAAAAGACGCAAAATAAATAATTAAATTGGTCTATGCCTCGAGAATGTGAGTTGGCATTGGCCCGTTTTGGTCTTCGGCCGCCTGTTCCATTTCAATTAGCGCCTTTCGGAGGTCAATTTGATTCAGCGTTTCTCCCATCCAAAGTTGCGACCATTGGACCATAATTAACATGCAAATTCTGACCAAAAAGAGAATTGAAACTTTATTTTGCCGAAATGGTTGGAAATATATTCTCAATCTTATTGCTGACGAAACCGAAACTTTCGATGAGTCGAAAACTTTGCCGTTCATGTTGACCAGCGGGGCAAAGATTGATGATGGATGGAGGAGGGATAGAATGGGGATGGGATGGGATGGAATATGGGATGGTTGGGATGAAATATGGGATGGGATATGGGATGGATGGAATATGGGATGGTTGGGATGAAATATGGGATGGGATATGGGATGGATGGAATATGGGATGGGATATGGGATGGGATGGGATATGGGATGGGATGGAATATGGGATGGTTGGGATGAAATATGGGATGGGATGGGATATGGGATGGGATGGAATATGGGATGGGATGGGATGGGATGGGATGGGATGGGATAGGATGGGATGGGATGGGATGGGATGGGATGGGATGGGATGGGATATGGGATGGGATATGGGATGGGATATGGGATGGGATATGGGATGGGATATGGGATGGGATATGGGATGGAATATGGGATGGAATATGGGATGGAATGGGATATGTGATGGGACTTGGAATGAGTTGTGAATACAGCAAAAGAAATAGTGTAAAAGTGAATTGTCTTTTAGTTATTTACTTAGAAGAATTTTTAGAACATTTCGCGGAACTCCCATCTTCCGAATTGAACCCGAGTCGGCACCGTTCGACGTGGCTCCATTATTCGGCGACATTTTTGCCAGGAATCGATTGGAGACTGGTCGATATGCGTTCAGAGTGATCGCAGTGGACTCAGCTGGCCGGGTCGGAATGTTTGATCGAAGACTGATCAAAAGCTGTTTAGGAGGCGGAATGCGAAGTTGAAGTCAAAGTGGACACATATTTCTCATCGGCGCCTTCAACTTATCGCCAGAAATTACAATCGTTCGGAGGTTTTCTGAACAAAGGCATTCCATTCGAAGTGCCAATTCGCAATCGAAGGGACAGAGCCAACGATTTTGTCATTTCTCTTGCGGAAGATCAGCCCCTCGGCATGCTCAAGCAGGTCGCCAGAAAGGGAGGGAACTGATCAAACCGATCGAGAAATAATTGTAAATGGCCACACCTTTTTTAGCGAATTCCTTTGAGCACCGATGAGAAAATGTCCAAAATGAACTCCGAAATGGATCATTTGAGAGCCAATGAGAATGGAAGCTTGGAACTGGTCAAAGCTCTTAATTTTGAGCAGAACTCTGAACTGTTTCAATCGATGCAAATTGATGGGATGCGAAAAAGTAAGTTCGAAATTCAAAATTTATAAATAATATTGAAGACATTTTAAATTAAATATTCTAAGTTACTTTAGTTTCAAATTATCTAAACCGCATAGCTTTTCATCGTAAATATTGCCAAAAAATTCGGCGCAAAATTTGAATTTTTGATTTTGGGAAAATTGAGTGACAGAATATGCAGAAGAAATTAATTTGGAATTATGAAAACATTTCAAAAAATTTAGCCCGTCTTCAAACAATCAGAATAGACGTGCTTGATGTCGACGAAGCGCCGTCATTTCTCAATAGGCCACGGCCTTTTTTGGCTGTTGTCCCGCCCCTGGAAAATCTGCCCCAGGGCTTCCAAGTGTTCCGTTTGGAAGCCAAGGACGAAAAAGGGGAGGGAAGTGCCGAAAATGTGACATTTCGACTGATCAACACAGAGCGTAGGAAGAAAAAGCATTTAATTAAATTATATACAATTTGTAAATGTTCAGCACCGAATTCGTTTACTGTCGATCAGTTCAGCGGAGCAATTCGAACGGCACTCAGAAAATATTCGCCGGGAAGCACTTACAAAGTGTTCGTTGAAGCGATGGACAGCAAAAACAAAGGCGAACAAAAGGTGCTGCTTGCTTACAATAAGCACAAAGCAATTAACCATTTGGTGATTGTGGGTAGATTGACCTCGATCAGCTAAATGCATTTGGTCGCCAAGATATGAAGCTTTATTCCTTTGTTTTTGCACTATCATTCGCGAAAAGAAAAGGCATTGCGACGGCACGCGGCGCAGGGATTGTGCCATTCATTTACACTTTTTCCCCTTTTAAAAGGACCCTTCCGATCGCCGTTCTGCCGAAATTGCCGTCGTCGAAGTGTTCGCCGGCGATCGTCCACCCCAATTTATGCAACAAAAATATATTACATCGGTAGCCGAGTCTGCGGACATTGGACAAAGTGTGCTGCAGCTGGAAACCGTCTCTTTTGCCATAGTCAGCGAAAATGGATCGCCAAAGGTCCGTGGATTGTTGACAAAAACGAAATCCACCAATGAATTGATCAATTTGACGGTTGTTATGTCTCCAACCAATTCAGAGTCCAATCAAATACGGCTTATTTGAGAACGGAAAAAACGGTGCAAAATTAAGTCGGCAACCGTCGGCCTTTTTCGGTATCCACGAAAAAAGTGGCCTGATTTATGTGAAGAAGCGATTGGACTACGATGACAGAACTCAGCCAAGGCTATTGCATCTGATCGGTTCGGATGCATTGGATTTTGGCGAAAAATGGCATATATTTTTAGGGATTGCCGAAGAAGAGGGGAAACAATCATTTGTTCCAGTGGAACTTTCTGTTGTGGATGTTAATGACAACGCGCCCCAATTTGTTCAGCCGATTTTCACCGCTTCAATTCGAGAGGACATTTCCATTGGCGAGATTATTCTAAAGGGTAAAGCGACAATTGCAATTCTTTTATGGGTTCAATGTGAATGAATGGTTTAATGCCAGTCGATGCGATCGATGCCGACTCGGGACTGAATTCGGCACTTCTTTACTCTGTCGATCATCCCCAATTCATCATCAATGGACGCGGTGAATTGCAAAGAAATCCAAGCGCAAAACCTTTGGATGCTGATCAGGTAGCGAAACCAAAAGGCACTGCTGATGACATTCAAATTCAGCTCCGAGAGGGACACTTTGTGTACCGCTTTAATGTGTCCGTGTCCGATCAGGGCAGCCCTCCACTCATTTCTTCCGCTGTTATACAAATTCAGACGGAAAATGTGAACGACGAAGCGCCCATATTTGTGCCAACCGCAGAATACATGGCAACAGTTAGTTTATGATTATATGATTAATGACTGAAAAAGTGGGTGTTCTTCAGGTTGCGGAAGATGCCCTCGGGGGAACTCCGGTACTGCAGGTGCAAGCAATCGATTCAGACCGTGACCAAGTGACTTACGCATTTGTTGATGAGGAGGAAGACGAGTCGTTGATCAACGAATTGTTTCAGATCGATCCGGACACGGGTTGGACATCGTCCACTAAACGGATGGATCACAAAAAGTGTTTTAGGTTTGATCAGACTTCGTCCCTCCGTTCGGAATGATCAACTGCTTTCCTTGGATTCACCATACAATTTGACTGTCATTGCGCGGGATGACGGCTCGTGCTGTTCGCATCGCATGCAACTCGGCGCCATTCGTCACACCGCAAAAGCGACGGTTAATTGCATAAAAGGGAGTAAAATCGGATTAACAAGCGAATACTGTATTTCTCTAATTGAAGTACCCCCCCCCCCCTAAGCCCCTCTAGAACGGTGCTTGTATTAGAGGAAATACGCGGTAATGACTGTTCTTATGCTGAAGGTCCTCGTCGGTGTGCTTGACTTGAACAACAATAGGCCCGAGTTCCCGCACTGTGCCGACTATTCTAAACTGGCCATGGTTGAAGAGGGTCAATATCGCGCGAATGCCTCTTCGATCCTCCGCTTGGAGGCCATCGACCACGACTTGGGTCGGAATGGACAAGTGTCCTATTCGCTTTATTACGCCCGCGGCGAGTCGCGAAAGCCCTTTCTGATCGATTCGGACAGTGGCGAACTCAGACCATCGCCCTATTTTGTGTTTGATCGCGAGCAGAAAGCTGTGGAGGAAGTGACCATCAAAGCAACGGACAAAGGCGACCGACCGTTGATCGGCTTTTGCCAGTTCAAAGTGCAAGTGATCGATGTGAATGACAACGCGCCGGCTTTCGACAAGCCCATTTATGAGACTTCAATGGGAAGGGCAGCTCGGGCTGGCACTGCTGTGCTAACGGCACTGGCGGAAGATCGGGACGGGCCGCGAAACGCGCATATCAGCTACGCCCTGGCGCCGGACGACACAGCGTCCGCCGAACACCTTGAAGACCACCTGTTCTTCACCCTTCCTGACCCGGAATTAGGCGAGATTGTACTCGCCCAAAAGATCCCGGCGGAGAAGAGTCGACTCCTCTTCTCCATCATTGCAACGGACAACGGATTTCCGATGGCACAAAGCACTGCAGCACAAGTACTGGTCCGAATGCATGAAAAGCAGCAAAATGCACCACAATGGCAAGCACATCCGGAATGTCCGCCAAGATTGACCGTTTCGGAAGATGTTCAGAAGAACACAGTCCTGTTGAGGTGTTATGCCATCAGCGGGGAGGACAAATCCAGACCAATTTCGTACAAATTGTCAAATGGGGTCATCCCGGGACGGAATAGCAAACAGACATTCCGAGAATTTGAAGAGAAGGATCCAAGCTTGGTGGACGTTTCATGGGTGATGGTGCGAAACATGGAAAGTCTGGACTATGAGCAGGCCAGGAATTACACGCTTACTTTGACCGCCACCGATTTGATTTCATCCGCAACTTCCGAACGGCACTTTCACATCGATGTTTTGGATCAGGTACAATAAATAATACAAATAATATACATTTTATAAGCAACTTTTTTTAATTGTTGTTTCAGAATGATGAAGTGCCACGCTTTATGGTGGACAGTTTCATTGGCACAATCGACGAAGAGCTGACACCGGCCGAGTTCCAAGAACAAAATGGCGGCAAGCCCATAACGGTGGTATCAGCGGAAGACGCCGACTCGCCGGGGAAACAGAGCGAAATCCGATACCGAATTTTGGACTCGCCGAGTGTTCGTGCCACGAGCTTGTTCCGCATTGATGAAATTAGCGGAGCGATCTTTCCATTGGAGAAATTTGATCGGGAAACGACCGATTCGTTCATCTTCGACGTTGAGGCGCGTGACAGTGCACCGTCCTCTTTGCCTGGCACTAAGTTTAGCATGCCAAACAAAGACTTGGTGAAAGTGCAGATTTTTGTTGCCGACTCAAATGACAACGCCCCGCACTTTTTGCATCCGTTGTACACTGTGCAAGTGTTGGAAAGCGTCGACGTGGGCATTGAACTGATCACAGTGAAGGCAGAAGACCCGGACAGTCAATCAACGCTTCGATATTCACTGTACTCCCCCTCGGGCGACAAAATACCCTTCGGCGTCAAAACGGACTCGGGAATGATTTATGTGAATGACCAGCTGGATTATGAGTCCCAAAAAGAGTACCATTTGGAACTGTTGGTCAGCGATGGAAGGCACAATGTGACGAGTGGAGTTCGAGTGGAAGTGCTGGACGAGAACGACAATGCACCAGAATTTGAGCGGAAACGATACGAAACGGTGGTGGAGGAGGGGCCAATAAAATTGCCGAAAGTATTATTTACGGCAAAAGCGGGGGACAGGGACAAGGTGAACAGGTTGAACAATTGGAAGACCAAAATTGAATTTGAATTGGTCAAGGATGAGACAAATGGTCGCATTGTTTATGCTTTGGAGGGCCAAGGGGTCGGTGATCACTTCCGAATTGGGCGAGAGAATGGCCGAGTGGAGTTGGTCTCCGAATTGGACAGAGACCCGCCCAACGGTGTGGCCTTTTGGCGTTTTATGGTCCAAGCGGTGGACAGAGACGGGCAGGGATTGGTTGGATACGCGCAAGTGCAAGTACAGGTGGGCGGGCAATGCCAATTTTGGATGGAAAATGGACGAAACTCTGCTAGTTTAGGTGCTCGACCGAAATGACAATGCTCCACACTTTGCTGGCGAATTATTTGGATTTGTTGATGAGGAGCGGGAGCCGGAGGCTTTTGTAACGACTGTCGTTGCCTTCGATCGCGATGACCCTCAGACGGGCAATGTCGGCAAATGGACGCCGGGGGGCCTTGGCTAATATATTTAAGCGGCGTTTCAGGCACAATTGGAATACAGTCTGATCAGGAACAAGGAGTTGAACGGGAAACCGATTTTCAGAATTGAATCGCACAGCGGAAAAATATTTACGATGGTACTGAAAAGAATTCAATCATTTTTTGTTTATTTATTACTTTTGTTAAAGGTTCGATTGGACAGAGAGCAATTGGCCGAAAGAGAATTTGGAATTCAAGTTAGAGCAACGGACGGAGGCATTCCGCAGAGAGAAGGTAAACAAATAATGCCAAGACTCCGATCAGTCTCAGCCAAATTCAAATTCTTTCCCAAGGGTTTGGCAATGTTACCATTCGATTGTTGGACGTCAACGACAGTCCGCCGTCATTTGAGCATTCTGAATACAATGTGCAGGTGGCCGAGACGACTCCAAAGGACGCGCCCATTTTGACTTTGGTGGCCACTGACCCGGACAACGAGGCAATGTGAGTTGGCAATTGGCAGACGGCGGCACAGCCGCCGATGCCAAACAAACGACGCAAAAATGCCCTTTTTGTTTCATTTTTCCAGTGACAATCAATTCTCTTTTTCGCTATTGGACGCCCCGCAAGAACACTTTTACATAACAAGTGAAGACAGTTCAAACGATGTTCGGCAAAAGGGACACCGAGTGGGCATACTGCGCATCAGAAAGGTGCCAAAAGGGGAGGGAACTATCAGAAAGGTGCCAAAAGGGGAGGGAAAGGTGCCAAAGGGGGAGGGAACTATCAGAAAGGTGCCAAAAGGGGAGGGAACTATCAGAAAGGTGCCAAAAGGGGAGGGAACCATCAGAAAGGTGCCAAAAGGGGAGGGAACGATCGCCAAAGGGGAGGGAACCATCAGAAAGGTGCCAAAGAGAAGAGAAAGGTGCCAAAGGGGAGGGAACGATCGCCAAAGGGGAGGGAACCATCAGAAAGGTGCCAAAGAGAATAAAAGGGGAGGTGGGAACTATTCGAGAGAACGAAGAACACCTTTGTCCATTCATCCAAACAAAAACACAAGGGACATCCCGGCCTCACTATGGATTTATCCAATATCCCATAATGTTCCATTGCGGATTCAAACTCCTATTCTCCATCCAAATCAATTTCAACGAAAAGAATATTTGTATATATTCGTTGAAGAGGGATTTGGTTGATCCTTCCGGTACCTGAATTGCAAAATGAATACTCAGACACTTTCTTTGCCCTGTGGGGAGCCGGGCAGTCGCAAATCCGATGATGACTTAATTATGGCGGAAATTATGGCGGATTTGGAGCGCTCCTAGCTTAATCCTTCAATGCATTAATCTCATTTCATAGAATCTCTCAAACATTTGGGAAACGAATTTAAATAAATATCGAAAAAAGCCTTTACCTGCTCTCCTGCCCCCTCCCCTCTCCCCCTCCTCCTCCAACATTCTTTTTCCTTCCCTCCCCCCTCCCCTTCCATCTCTCTTTTTCCTTTCTCCCCTTATCCTTTAACTCTCTTTTCCTTCATCCCCTCCTCCTCCAACATTCTTTTTCCTTCCTCCCCTCCCCCTCCAACTCTCCTTTTCCTTTTTCCCCCTCCCCTCCAGCTATTTTTGTCCTTTGTCCCTTTTTTACGCCTCTTCTAATCAACTTCCATTACATTTCCTACAAACTTTAGAGACCGGTCCCAATCCAAATCCAATCTTTTCATCCCTCACAAATCAGGCTCAGCCAATACCTTTCAACAGATTAATGGGATTTGGATGGGCGAAAAGGCGAAGTTTTTCATTAGGCGCTGATTGGGTTGGTAAGTCGATCAATGCATTTGACAATCTTTGGGAGAAGAGGGAGGGATCCTTTCTATGTACATAATTGAATGGAGAAGTAATTGGGGGATAATTTGGAGTGGAAGAAACGGATAAAGTGGCAGTCGTCAAAGAATTGGATTTGATTGCAACAATGGCTTATGTTCTTTTTATTTCGCTTTATTATGCTTATTTTCTTGGCAATTTAATGATCGATTAGGAACAGAGGGAGGGCATCTCAGCAAGGCACAAGAGTTGGCAACGGTCGGTTACAAAATCGAAACAACCGGGTTTTTTGGGTCAAAAACCGAAAACCGGGCTCGGGAAATGAGCTAAAGAAAACCGGAGCCCAAACCAACCAGGTTCGGTTTGAAATCTAACAAAATCCTTTTTAAGCACTCAAATTGACCAAAAAAAACAACTTTCGAAGTGTCCACTGTCGGACCAGCAGGGGAGGAACGATTAATACTCTGTTTCTCTCTTAGTCTCTCTATCTTCAGTCTTTCTCTCTCTCTCTATCTTCGGTCTCTCTCTCTCTCAATCTCCCTATCCCACTCTCTCAGTCTCTCTATCTCTCTCTCTACATATCTTCGGTCTCTCTCTCTCTCTCAATCTCCCTATCCCACTCTCAGTTTCTCTATCTCTCTCTCTTCTCCAATTCCCATTTGGCTAATTGCAGTTCCTCCATCCCCCCCTCCCCCTCCCCCCATTAATTATTCCCTCATTTCTAATCATTCATCCATTCCCTCCACCGCTTATTTTCTCCGAAGACCGATTTTCTTTCAGGCATAAACTGAATTTTCAACCCGCCGTTTGATAAAGTTTGTAAATGCTTTTGTCCCCTCACAAATCAGTTGGAATTTAGCAAAGAATCAAAGTCAAAAAGACAACGCTCTCTTCCTCTGCAGGCGTCCCTTTCTTTGCTCTCTCTCTCTCTCTTTACCCTCCCGCTCTCTTCCTCTGCAGGCGTCGCTCTCCTTGCGCTCTCTCCCTCTTTCGTCCCCCTCAACTTCTCTCTCCTTCTCGCCGCTTTTCCTTAGTTCGAATGAAGCTAATTGTATCGTTGTCCTTCGGTCCTTCTTCTCACCGCTAATAGGCCATTCGCTTGTTCATTTCTTATAATGCTTTCTTTCCTAACTAAAATTTGTATTTTTCTCTTTGTGCCAATCTTCATTTTTTTGAAAAAAAAATTACTTTTTTGCCCATTTTTGTTTTCCTGATTCTGTCGTTCATTGTCCCCCCAGGTCCCCGGAGGGCCATTTTCATTCTTTCATTCTCAACCAACCAACTGTTGCTGCTTGTTGAGTGCGGGGGGGCGGGGGGTGGCCGGACTCTGTTGTCTTGTCTCGGTCCGTCTTTCCATCCTTTGGCATTCCCATGCCCCCTTCCCTTCCCTCCCCTACCCATTGAGATTGCAATGGGCTAAGTGAATGGCAAGGGTTTGTTGCTCTCCCCCCCCCCCCACGGGCACAAAAAGAGTGTCCGCCCGTCCGTCCGTCCACCCATCGGTGTATGTGTATTTCAACTGCTGCTGGAAATGCTCCAAATCCCAATACACTTGTAAAGGCACTTCACAACGCACAACCACAAAAGAAGAGGGACGACGACGACCTTTTTCGACAACGGACAATCCCTTTCCCCTCTCCCCCCCCCCCCGGACAATGAATGATTTGAGGGGGCGAAAAGCCTCCGCCCCACTCGATTAGCTCATCAGTGAGCGCACTCGGCTTCTTTTAGCCATAGTAATATGTCCACTGCGCATTTCAGTTTCGGTGTTCACCTGCTTTTTGCCCTGCCCCTCATTTCTCATCCCTAAATTCGTCACACAACACCAGACCTTGTCACACAATAAAATTTGAACAAGCATAAATTTGCATAAATTACTCTCTCTCTCTCTCTCTCTCTCTTGCTTTCACTCTCCCCTTCCCTCTCGTCCCTAGTTTTTCTCTGTCCTTTGCTCACCTCTTCCTGTTCTCCTCGCCATTAAATCCACTATCCCTCCCTCCCCCTCCCCCTCCCCCGCCTCACACTTGCTTCTCCTCTGCTGCTGACTGATGAAGGTCATCATCATTCCTTTGTATTGCCGGAAGGGTTTTGTCTGTCATCTCTATCATCTAAATACATAACCTTTTCCAGGCCCGTATCTAGGGGGGGGGGGGTGAATCCCCCCCCCCGAAATGGGAAAAATTTAATTTTTGCCCCAGCAAAATGAAGGAAAATTTGCCCAATTCCCCCCCCCCTCCGAAATAAAAAAAGTGGAAAAATTTTTCATTCCCGCCCCCAAGAAAATTTTTCTGGATACGGGCTTTTTCACTCTCTTCTGTTTCCTCTCTGTCCACTCTCTTTCTCATCCCTTTACGCAACTAAAAATTTGTATAAAGCGAAGAAAACCCGCGGCAATTGGTCCCTCCCTTTTCCATTAGTGCGCTGCTGGTCAGAGAATACGACGGAAGTAATAAACTTCAATAAGATTAAGTTTGGGTGCATACATTGAGGTCACAAAAGAAGCAACTAATGTTCAATTGCCTGAGGCTGCAAATTCCGACCCTAATGTAAGCAAATTGCCAAGCCAATCAAGAAGCATCATTTTATTGCCGTATGAATGGCTTCCGTAAACAAAAGAGTAGAATAAATGGGCAATTAATGTATAATGAATGAGATGAGCAGCTCTGTTGATTGGGTTAGGGGATAATTGCGCAATGCCAAATAAGTGAATGCCCTTAGGCCATTCCCTAAATGGGGAAATAAAGCCCAAATTAATGCGCACACAATCGGTTCAACTTTTTTGTCCGGTGCTTAAATCCCACTGTCCAAACTTTGTTTGCGCTACTTCTTCCACCCAATACGATCCGTCCATGTCAAAAGGGAAGCACAAAAGAAGCGGCAATGAATCGATTAGCATAGCATTTTGAGATTTAGCTGAATGGATGGACAATTGCACGACGAGGGCGATCTGTCAGTGGGAATTGTCGTTGTAGTCACTGGAAAATGGCCCCTCTCTGCGCTCCTCTCGCCTCGTCTCCCTAATTCCCTCACTTCCTCGCCCTATCCCTCGCTTCCCTCACTTCCTCGCCCTATTCCCTCATCTCCTCCCTTTACCCATCGTCTCCCCTATTCTCTCATTTCCTCGCCCTATTCCCTCGCTTCTTTCACTTCAGCGCCCTATATCCCTCACCTCCTCCCTTTATCCCTCGTCTCCCCTATTCTCTCACTTCCTCGCCCTATTCCCTCGCCTCCCTTTCTCTGTCCCACTGAGCCTGCGCAAATAAACGATGCAAATGGAAGGACAACGAACTGACTGACTATGGGAGGGATTTGTGATCGGAGAGAAGCGCAGCACCGAAACAACGAATGCTTCTTTCGCATTTTACGATAGCTGCGAAGACACGGGGAGGGTTGGGAGAAGTGACTGACTGTTGTCTATTTCTTGTCTCGGAATGCGAATAACCCCAACCCACCCTCTAATATTGCATTCCAATCAGCAGGGATGGACGCAATTGAAAATTTTTACATATGTAACATAACCATTAAAAGCCAATTAGAATTTCGTTTGTTTGGCGGAATTATAATATAAATTCCCTTTTCCCTCATTTTCCCTTCTCACTTTTGCACTCAATTGTCAGCAGATCTCGATTCTTCCAGTGTACATTTAGTACCGGAGGCGGGGGGGGGGGCTCTATTAAAATTGCGTCAAAATAACGATTTTACGCAACCGCGAAAAAGCACGCAATTCGCAATTGCGTCCATCCCTGATTCCAATCTTCCTCAGATTTCGCTCAGTCAATCTAGAGACGATGCCAAATTGAAAATTTAACATTTGTCGGCATAAACGCTTCAGTTTTATGCAAAATATCATCGTGCATATGGGAAAACATTTACACCTCGCGGCATTTGCTGACTTTTTTTTAAATTTGTATGCCCCCGAAGCGAAAAGTAAGCATCAATCGATTGATTCTGCTGCTGAATCATCCCTGCCCCCCTTCTGCCCCCCTTCCTTCGTCCTGCTGCTGTCCATTCCGTCCGGCGCCTTGAGGAAGAAAGAAAGAGAAAGGTCATTCATCCCCGCCGGGTGCCTAAGCCTACGTTCCTTTTTCTCTTCTTTCATTTCCCTATTCCATCCATTCTTTTTTTTTCTTCTTTTTTTTGCTTATTAAATTTCTATTCAAATGTTTCTTTGTCTTTAACCGTTATGGCCATTGCTTTCCGTGCTTCATTTCCTTTGGCTTTTACTTCTTCTGACAGTTTTCTCCCTCTCCGTATTTTCGCTAATGTTTCCATTAGCCTTCAAATTTAGAAATTAGCTGAAATGGTCAGTATTATTTGTCTTCGCTTGTCCAAGTAAAGTTTATTTCAGCAAATCCACCACCTTTCTCATTTTTCCCACTTTGTCCCTCGGACTTCGTCTCTCTTTCTTCTTCTTCCTTTCCTCTTTCCTTTATTCTCTCTCTCTTCTTTTCCTCTTGTCTCCTTTTGGCTGTGATTCGCAATTTTTTTCTTTTGTCAACTGAATAAAACAAAAAATGCCGCCGTTTTTAGTGCCGCCTCCCCCCCCCCCCTTTTTTTCTTTGCTTCCTCCTCCTTTTGTTGGGTTTAACTTTCTCCTGCTTTTCCCTTTGCCCGTGGGAATTGGCCATCCTTCCGTCCAAATTCCGATGTCCAACACGGCACGGACATTCCCTCCCCACGGCACTCTCTCCACGATATTATCTTTAAACTTTTTAGTCAAACTCGGGGTTATTTAAACTCGAATAAGGAAAGAGGCCTTGGATAAAGGTCGAGGATTCAAATCCCACCCAGGCTACCATTTTGCCGATTTCTTACTTTATTTTAAATTTAAACAGAGTGAAAAGGGCTAACAGAGTTTATGAGAATTCATAAATGATGCCGACTTCCATTACCCTCCCCCCCATTCCTCCCCCCATCCATTACCCCTCCCTCCCCCCTCCCTCCCTACCCCCCCCCCCTATTTTCATATTCTTACCCATTTCTTTTTGCTGTCTGTCCTTCGAGTTGTTTCTCCCCCCCCCCTCTCCCTCCCTCGCCCATCTCCACGTTTCCCTCCCCCCTTTGGCACTGCACTTCTTCCACTTTGTTTGCCCTTCCCTCTGCCGTTGCCTTTCCCTATCCTCCGGCAATCCAATTTTGCTCACAAATTCTTTTCCTTCCGATGAACTCCTTTTCACCACTATTTTATTCATCTCTTTTAGCTTTACCATCGATTCGCAACAGTTCTCATTCTTTTTTAACATTTACTTTATCCCGCTGACCTCTGCCACTAACCCAAGAAATTCAATTTAAAAAATGCCCTCTTAACCATCCAACAGATTTTTCCCTCTTCTCCTTCTCTCCCCTTTCTCATCCTCTCCCTCTTATCTCCAAATGCTTAAAATTATAATCCATGCTATAATTTCCAAGTAAAGAAACGCCAATTCTTGAATTGTTATTGGAATTTGCTTTACGCCCCCCCCCCTCTCCCTGCCCCCTTCGGTTTCCCTACCCCCTCGATTTCCCCCTCCCTACCCCCCTCGATTTCCCCCTCCCTACCCCTTCGATTTCCCCCTCCCTACCCCTTCGATTTCCCCCTCCCTGCCCCGTTCGATTCCCCCCTCCCTACCCCTCTCGGTTTCCTGCTCCCTACCCCCTTCGATTTCCCCGTCCCTACTTTACTCGATTTTCGCTCTCCCCTCCCCTCTACCCCTCTCTACATCGACCACAGCAAATGCGCGATGGCCTCCTCGAGAGTGTGTGTGCCCACCCACCCACCCACGCCCATTAACAACGAAGTCGTCCGTCACTCGCTCACCTTGCCCCGCTGGTCATTGACCCGAAAATGCTTTGCCTCTCCTATTGAATTTGCATTCAATGCACCACTTCCTCTTCCATTATTCTGTGACATTATTTGCATTATTTGGCTAGGAATTTAAAATGTTTTTGCAAATTCGGCACAAGAAAATTAAATGTAAAGAATGTTTTGGCATGGTTTAGGAGTTAGGTGTATAAATAAATTCAAGAATTCATTGCCGGCACAAAACAAAGTTTCTTACGTTACCATTTATTTTTCAATGAAAATTATAAAAAGGCAGTTAAATTGCCATTGGTCACTGATTGTACATATTAGCATTATCATTCCATTCCATCCATTTTCATTACCCAAAACGGCGGCCTCTGTTCTGTGCCGCCCCTTCCCCCAATTTGAATTGCGCATTTCATTCAACCGGCGACTGGATCATATTTAGCTGAATCCGAGCTATGATCTATTCTTTTCGACTATCGAAGCTTGTAGGAGGATGGGGAATAATGAAACGATTCCATCGGAGATAAATAAATGTCGTCGATGAAAAGGGCAAAAAGGAAGAAGGACCTCTTTCTTCTCTTCTCTTGCCCTTCCCCCCTCGCCCTCCTCCATCTGCCCGTTATGGGAAGGATCACCCGTCGCCGTTCATTTGCACATTCCCATCCATCGCCAACCAAAAAGCTATGGAATCGATGAACGCAAATTGAAATGCAATATTATTTTTACATTTTTGCATTATTACATAATTTATCCAACTTTGCCCTACACATTCGCTGAGAATCCCCAAGCCCAAAATTTATTATTTCTTTTCTTTATCCTAGAGTTTTATTTTCATGGACGAAAGGGATGGGGGCGGATGGATTGGGCAAACGGGTGGAGGATGGGGAAAGGGGGTGGCTGGAGGGGACGGGAGGGGGGGGAGGAGGGGGGAGGGGGAGGCTGGGGGGAGGAGGGGGGAGGCTGGAGGAGAAAGAGGGAAGGGGGGGAAAGGGGGAGGCTGGGGGGGACGGGAGGGGGGGGGGAGGAGGGGGGAGAAGGGAGGGGAGGGCTTGTCACGCTTATTAATTCTCCTTTAAAGAGAAGGATTAAGATTCTGTTGGCGAATGCCTTGCCTATATTTGCATTTAAACTTCTTTGAAATGACAATTTCTCCCCTCCCTCCCTCTCCACCTTTCCTCCCCCGGGGCATCTTTCTACTGAGCCCTTCTCATTTCGCTGATGACCACTTTCAGTCGTCCTTCCTTTCCCAACTTTACCATTTTCCAATTCATCGCCTCCATTTCGCGTCCTTGATTCTTTCCCCTCTCCTTCCTCCTCATTCCATCTTCCGCCTCACTTTTCCCAATTCCAGACCCATCACTGTAAAACGCCATTTTTAGTTTTGGGAAAACCCGATGAAAAATGAATGGGCTAAACCAAATGCAAAATGAAGAACAGCAGGGAAATTTTGCATTCGTTGGATTGTTGAAATTGAGGTAAGAGAAAGGAAAGAGATTGGATGACAGGGGAAAGAGAGGGGGGGGGGGGAGGAGAGGTAAATTGAGGGATCGTCCGTCGATGGAAGCAGATGGATGGGGGAGGATACGCCGCGAGAAGTGGGCCGACGAAAGGGGTGGCTTTTCTTGAATGGACATTCTGAGAAGGGATGATCCCCTGAAAACGAGAAATTGCACCCTTCTCGAGAGTGATAATTAGAGGGATTTGAGACCAATACCAATTGGCACCCATCGACCTGTGCCGCTTCCCATTGTTCTTCTTTTACATTTACCCACCCACTTTATAAGCCCCCCCCCCCTCAATCACTCACTCATCCCAGTGCCCCATTGAGAACAGAGGTTGAGAAATCTCCATGCCGGAAAATCTGTCAGTTTTGCCTTAACCAAAAACGAAATTAAGTGATTTCGATCCGTCATTTCAACATTGCAAGAGAGAGTTCGTACCTCTTCATCAAAACTCACTCATTAAGCCTTCCTCCCTCATAAGGACATTTGGGCAAAGAATCATTCATTCCAACGCTCTTTAATGTGATGGCAATTTCTGCTAAAGAATGGATCCATAAACTTATTTATGAATAGACAGAAGAGAGTAAAATAGTGAAAGAGTTGCGACTGACCTAAACAAATCAAATCGCCGACTGAGGGCAGAGGCTGATTCAGCCGATCACTGTCCGTCCGTCCTTCGGTGGCTTCACCCTTATCCTGTCCATCCATCCATTCCACTGATCACTATCCGTCGGTGGCTGATTCATCATCAGCCGCCGATCACTGTCGTCAGTCAGTCCCTTTATGCTCAAACATAACAATTATTCCTTACTCTTGAATTCGTAAAAATCATTACAGAGGAGGATAAAGTAAAAAAGGCGCTTTTTGGCGTCGTCAAAGCGACCCTTAGGGGAGACATTAAATGCAAAAGGTATTTATGATTTGGAATTTACATTAGACGATTTTGAAGGGAACCATTTGATTTATGGGGTACATAACGGCTCGCTCTCTTACAGACTCACTCACTCCAGCAATTGGCAAGCAATTCAAGAACATCCCCCGCCCCTCCCTTTTTATGCCAATTCATCGATATTTTCACAATCAAATATTATCATAAATTTTCTTATCATTATAACCGTTAATTTCTAAAAACCCTAGAAATCAATTATTTGACTACCTAACTCTGATAGGCAAAAGGTTTCTTCTTCATCCCCCCCCCCCCCCCCCCCCCCGCTATTCCATTGATATGCTAACACTGATCATCGCCAATAGTAGTGAGTCATCATCTTCGTTTGCTTTATTCCCAAAAGATTTCATTGCATTACGATCATCAGCCCCCCCCCCCCCCTCTCTTCCCCCCCCCTCCTCTTTCGCTCCCCCCCCCTCTCTTCCCCCCTCCCCTCTCTCCCCCCTTCCTCTTTCGCTCCCCCCTCTCTCCTTCCTTCCCCGCTTCTTCCCTCCCTCCCTCCACTCCCCCTTCCCCCCATTCTTTCCACGTACAGTCATACTTTTCAACGCTTGTTTATTTTCTTTCAATTCATTTTTCTTTATTTCCATACAATATCATCTCACAGCGGCATATTTCATTTCCTCCATAAACAATTCAAAATCGGTTCAGTTAAAAATGATTCAATGTGAAAAAGTAAGTAAAAAGCTTTGCTGCTGTTGGGGCTGATTTTATGGTCATCGATTTCCAATCTTTTTTAATTCAATTTCTAATTTAAACTTTGTTTTAATTTTTCACTCTTCATATCGATATTAATTACAATTAATTATCAATTGAATAGGTATATTTGCAAGTATATTACACCAATTTACGCTCTTCCGTCGGCCGCCGTTATTATATTATTCCATTCCCTCCCTTTCATTCCCCCGCCTTTCCCCCCATTTACATACCCCCCTCCCCCTTCCCCCGTCTTTCACCAATTTCAAAAAAGTGCCTCCGACCAAAAAATATTTCCAAAGGGTCGGGGAAAAATAAAATAAATTGGCCATAAAGCAAGCGACGAATATAAACAACGAAAACTATCTCGAGAAAGTTAACGACAAACATTTGCAGTCTTTGGACTATGAGGAGCCAACCCAACGGAACGACGGCTTTGTTCTGCGCGTGCGCGTCTTCGACGGTCGTTTCTACGCCAACACAAAGGTACAACCAAATGATTGGTTAATTTTGTTTAACCAAAAATTATACAAATTTCCTTTTGAGGTGCATGTCCAAGTCCTCGACCGCAACGACAATGCCCCCGAACTGCTCGGTCCCCGGCAGCTGTCCCTCTTCGAATCCTCGCCAATCGATACTTTGTTGGCCTCTTTCTCGGCTCGCGACGCTGATCAGGACGACACACACTTTGAGTACGATCATTGTACAACAGTCGCCTTCGCCAATTCCTGGCCAAAGAAATTCATGCGCCAAAAATATTAAATTTGAAAATGGTTCCTCGACCCTTGTCCCGTCCCCGATGTTCCTGCCCCTCAAAATGGCCATATTCCTTCTATTCGTCTCGCTGGCCTTACTTTCACCCGTTTATGGCCAATTTTCTGGCCCATCACAACCCTATTGGGCCAACGGATTCCATCGCTGGGGAGGGCCTCAGCAGAAGAGCACTCGCGAGATTATGCTTTCGGTTGTCAAAAACATCTCCGAGGACACCCCCCTGGGCGAAATTCTGCTCAATTTCCGCGCCGAAGACAAGAGCTCTCCCAACTACAATCTCACGTAAGAAGCGGTGGTAAACAAGAGAACGAAGCTGATCTCCTCCGTTTTATGTTCCAATAATCATAAAAACAAAGGTTTTTCACCGTGAGAATGACCTTGAAAACGATCAAATTGATTGAAGGTGGTCGAAGAGAGAAGTCTTTCAAACTGTTGATTTCCGATCACTAATTTAACTGTTGACTGAGTCAGAATTCGGCAAAAGATTGAGATTAAGTGTTATATCATTTAACAGATACCGCATCAGTCGGGAGACTGACCCCAAGCGCCAGTTTTCCATTGATCAGAATGGAGCACTTCGAGTTGCGCAACTTCTTGATCGGGAGGACATTCCCTCCTACGCACTCCGAATTGAGGCATTTGACCAGGGTTTGACGGATTCCGATCATTCATTGAGTGTGCCATTGTCTGATTTAAGCTGGCAACATCGGTGCCCAATATGTGGACATTTACCTGCAAGACGTGAATGACAACGCGCCCAAGCTGCTCACCCACCCTTATCCATGTGTGTTCATGGAAAATACTTCACCTGAACATCAGCCCAACTGCGAAATCCGTGCCGTCGACCCGGACACAGAGTGCCAAGAATAGTTTCGAGAAACCTAACGAACTTTCGAATTCAGGGAGAATGGACCACCGTTTAATATGTCGTTGAGCCCGACCTTCCAATTCCGTGACTATTTGGACATTCAATTCGACCGTGGAGGAGACAACGGAAGGGGTTCAATGCATGTGAAGGCACTCCGAGAATTCGACCGAGAGGACCCGGACTTACCGGATAAACGCTTTACCATTCCGGTAATTGTCTCGGACCGAAAGGGCAAGCAAAGCGAGCAGAAAGTGCATATAATCATCGGGGATTTGAACGACAATCCAATGAGTGATGGACATATGGAAGTGCACGTGTACTCGTACAAGGGACAACTGAAAAAGACAGTGATCGGAGTGCCTTTTGTGGAGGTGGGCGATCGGAAGCGAGCCGAACAAATGAAATTTGGCACTTTTGGTTAAGGACAAAGACGACTGGGACGTGGTGGACAAGAGTTTCCAGCTTCTAAAGTCGGAGAACCAGTACTTCCACCTGCAGGACAAACAGGTGGTCAATGACGGCAGGCAATCCCTTTGAAATAATGCAAAGTGTTCGTTCATTTTGAAGTTGGTCATCGATGCTGAGCTGCCGGAAGGCACTTACGAGTTGGAAGTCAAAGTGGAGGATAAAGTACGAAATGAACGCGCAATGTCTTTTATCAAAGTGAACGTGCGGACAGTGCCAGAAATCGCCTTTGAAAGACATGTACATATACTGCTTGAGAAAGGGCAAATCGTAATGATTTCTGATCATCCCCCAGGCGACCATCCGTCTGCTGGTCGATTCTTCATTGTCCCCGGTCAGCGACCTTTTGGACGAGGAGGCCAAAGGATTAGCATCTGCACTGGTCCGCGAAGAGCATGGCGAACCCTCTCGGCTGGAATTGTTCCGCCGCGAGATGGAATCGCTGACCCATGCTTTTGTGGAAGTGATCTCGTTGAAACCTGACGAGCAGCTTCTCCAACGCCTTTCGACCAAAGTGGTGGACCTCCGCTTCACCGCTCGAACGGGCGACGATTATCTCGAGCCCGTCTACCTGCACGGACTCGCAATGCGCAACAGGGAGAGACTGGCAACGGTGTTGAGGGCACGCATTTTGGCGGTGGGCTTGGACATGTGCAAGTGGACAACTTGCGACAACGGATGTCGTACGGAGAACAGAGCGGACAATGTTAGCAGAGGAAAGGGAGGGGATGGGCAAATTTGACGGGTGACCAAAGCAGGGTGGGGCAAGGGACAAGTGCCAAATTGTTGAATGCTTAGGGGGG
This sequence comes from Heterodera carotae, assembly GCA_024500135.1. Taxonomy (NCBI): domain Eukaryota; kingdom Metazoa; phylum Nematoda; class Chromadorea; order Rhabditida; family Heteroderidae; genus Heterodera; species Heterodera carotae. The sequence continues at coordinate 9,532 of JAKKIK010000496.1, read as the reverse complement.
AGGGAGTGAAATGCCGCATTTGGCTGGCTAACAAAAAAAAGGGCAGCTGCTAAGCCAATTGGGCCATTACAATACCTTCCACATTCACTGTTAAGAGTGGAGTTGTGGTCCAAGCCAACCGAACAGTTATCGTTGGATTGAATGCATCGGCAGTCGACGTATGCGAATGTCCCGCTTATTCTCCGAAGAGTGAATGCGACCGTTCGGTTTGCTACAACGGCGGCGTTTGTCACGACACTCGGCCCGGCACTTTGTGAGTGTAATCCAAACTTGCGCAGAAAATAACATTTATCCACGCAGCTGCGAGTGTCGCAATGCTCAGCTGACCGGCTTTCGCTGCCAGGGCAACACGCGCAGCTTTGACGGCCGTGGCTTCGCCTGGTTTAAGCCGATGCCCGGTTTCTCTTCCATTTTGCGCAAATTCCAAAATTACAGAATTTGTTTCAGCCTGCACTTCGTTGAACATTTCGCTTCGTTTCATGACCAAACAGGACGGGCTGCTTTTGTACAACGGACCGATGGGCGACCCGCGTTTGGACGCGCTCAATTACAACGACTATCTGTTGGTGTACATCGAGAAGGGCATGCTGCACGCGAAGCTGCAATTCAACGGCAAGGAGCCTGTGGATCTTGTGGTCGAGCAAATGGTTACGGACGGCCGATTTCATCGGGCGACGCTCAGCCAGCAGCACAAAAAGTTGCGTTTGGTGTTGGACGACTGCACGTCGTTGGAGGTCAGCGCGCAACAACAGCAGCAAAAGCCCAATTTGTCCAACTGTTTGATGAGTTTGGACGCGCCGGACGACGACGAGCGGCTGAACATCGCCGCGCCATTGCAGCTGGGCGGATTGGCACCGCTGTCGGGTGCCGAGGACTACCAAAACGCTGTCAGGGAGCATGCCATGGGCAATTTTGTGGGCTGCACTCGGGAATTGGTGGTTAACAACGATGTGAGTGGCATGCCAACATTGGCACTTCTCCTCTTCGTCCTCATATTTTAGCACTACGATTTGTACCGTCCGATCCACGCAGAGCACAGTTTTCCCGGCTGCTCAATGTTCTGGGGAGCTTCATGTGCCGGTGACTTGTCTTCTCCGTCGGCTGACGACCGTCCAAATCATTTGGCGGACACTTCGACCGATTTGGCTTTTTCGCCTTCATTCACTAGCGGATTTTGCAGTGGACATGGCGAATGTTTTGTGGAATCGATGGATCAGCAGGTGGCCAAGTGCGAGTGTGAGCCTGGCTGGGAAGGGGAAAGGTAAGTGAAGGCGGCATTAAAACGGGGCGATCAATCATTTCAATTGGATCACCCCATTTTCAGATGTGATCGTCCGATCAATTGGGTGGAGTTCACTTCTCGCGACTCCTTCCTCAAGTACATTCTGCAAGTTCAACCTGCCTACCAAGAGTCCCGAATGCGCGTTTTGTTTTTGCCCGGTTCTACCGGAATGGGACAGTTGGCATCGGCACTCGGCCAAAGTCAGCCTTCGGCTTACATGAAACTGGAAATTAACCGGTATTTCTTTCTATTCTTTACCTACTTCTTGAGCTGTTCATCATATACATATTTAAGGTTCACCATCCGCGGAATGTTCGATTTGATGCCTTCGACAATTGGCACAAATGCGTCGCCTGTGGAAATTGAATTGGCAGAGCCTCGACTGAATCATTCTGTCCCTTATTTGGTTGACTTTATTCGGACTCCCAGCAGGTTCACTGAAAATTGCCTGCCAATTAATCTAATGCCAATTTTAGCGCGCAACTTTTGGTGGACGGTCAGTACCGACTGTTGAGACAATTGGTGCCCGACCCACCGGACAATTCTCTGTTTGCCGCAAGGACTTTCTTTGCCGGCAGTCAGCAAGGCCAGCAGGGCCTCCAAGGCTGCGTCGGCAAATTCCACTACAACAGTTTCGAGATGGGACTTCGTCTTGACGAAAGTATTGTCGAAGGAATGGCGAATTTCGGCGCAGGGAACGAATTGGGCGTGGCCCCTCCGGGGGGACCGACAGCCGCGCGGCTGCAGCAGGAAGACAGCAACCGATTTCGGAGGTTCCGTCTCCACCACCAGCACAGACACCGACGGGAACCGCCCAATCCGATGATTGTCCGATTGGACTCCGCCAAGGGCGTTGTTCAGGGATGCTCGCAGGTGCAATTTGGGCCCTTTCTTTCATTTCATTTATTATTATTTAAATAGTTGGCCACCTGCGATAAACTTGGTGCTCATTTTTGTCCCCTCGGGCAAATTTGCACGGATACATGGAAGGGTACTGATTTTTGGGTTGTACCCTACTTACTAGTAATTCTTGACGTTTTAAGGCGCATTTTGTGTTTGTGCCGAGGGTAACCACGCGTCGCTGGACGTCAATGGGAGGCTAAGTCGGTGTAATCAACGCGAAGCCGTGGCCAGTTTGGGCATCAGCAACTCGGCAATGGTCATGATTCTGGCTTCTCTGCTTCTGCTCACTCGTAACACTGTCCCTGCTACTCTTTCCCCAATCGATTATTGCCTTGTTAAGTCATTGTCATGCTAATGGTCGTCTACACGAGGAGACAAAGGCCCCCATTTGAATCGGTTCGTCCAGAAGAGATGAAACCCGACAGTCTTCGCCCCTATGACGTTGAGGGGGGAGGCGAGGCGGACAACACGCGCCATAATTTGTCCAACCTGAGGAAGCCGGTGATGCCGTTGGACACCAACGGACTCGGAGGGGGCACCACCAAAGTGTACCCCCAAGGGGGCAGGCAAATTGGTAGACAACAAACAAACAAAATTATATTCGGATGGCTCATTCAAATTATGAAATACTTTAGATGATGGGTTGAATGCTCAAGTGAACGATTTGGAGACTGATCCAAATACGGGCCCGTACGACGAATTGAGGATGTATAATGTTGAGGGCGACACTCAGTCGACGCTGTCCCTGGAGTCTTTGGACTCCGCTCGAGTGGTCAGCGGCGTCCGCGGAGGTGGCCCAGTCGGGGGACAGCATTCAAACAATTCAAATCCCAATGTATAAGTTTTGCCGTTTTCTGATTGCTTACAATTCTGTCCCCTTAAGGTGAGGTGGCCCTCCAATGGGTCGGCGGCGTCGGGTGGCACTGAAACTTCGTTTGTTCGCTGATCCGACCAATTAGCGATCGCCCGCCCGTCCGTCCATCATTCCGATCATATTTTTGTCCATCTCCGCCACATTTTTGAGTCCTGAATTCTTCCACCTGCTCTTCACTCATCAGTGTTCTTGCCGTGTCATTGTCATTTTGTCCCTTTTCTTTCCTCTTTTACTCCCTTTCTCTTTTTGCCACTTTTCTTTTTTTCCTCTCTCTCTTCGTTACTTTTTCTCATATTGCTCATTTTCTTTTTGTCCCTTTTCCCCCTGTCTTTTTTTCAGCCACAATTCCTTTACAATTCTTTCATTAACATTCATCAAACGCCTTTTTTGCATTTGCTTTTCATTTATTGCATTTTACGTATTTTATTGGCTAACATTTTATTTCAATTTTTTAAATTTATTTAAAAATATTTTCATTGGTTTTTTTCATTTTATGATTTTAATCTCCGTACTTTCATTTATCTTTTGTAAGCCCACGCATTTTTTGGTTGTGCTTTTTAAGCTAAGGCTTAAAGCTGAATGAATTGAATATGTTCTTCCCTTGCCATAAATAGACTTATTATAAATCAAAAGTTCCGACGGACTGTCATCGAAATTGCATTGTTTTGTCGAAACGGACATGGCACTTGTCCAGCCACTTTCGATTGGTATCAATTTTGTAGGGATTAATGGAGGTTGAAGAAAGTTGTGGTTTTATTTCGAAGTCTAGGCTTTTATTCGTGTTCGGCTAGCCGAATCCGGCTTATATATATATAATATATATATATATACATATATATATTCATTTTCTTTACTTCGAAATCTGATATTTTAATTCATTAAAATGTTTGATTTTACTAGTGTTTGTGTGTACACAGTGTTCAATTTTCATTTCACCGAATGTTCCTTTCCCTGGCAAATCTTTTGCATTAATTCGTCCGTTTGAATTCCGTCCAAACAAATTCCCCCGCCCCGTAGCTTTGCCATGCCAAACCATCGGCGGCACAAATGCCCAAATATTTCCCATTTGTCCCCCCCAATGGCATCGATTCCCTGCGCGTCTTGCAGTCGTCACTGGAGGAATCAGCTGCACGGCTTCTCCTTCCTTCTGCAAGTCGGCACAAATTCAGCAAATAACCCAAATGTGTGCCGTCTTTGGCATTCTTTCAGCGAAAATGCGTCGCCCAAAGAATTGTTTGGCTTTTTGTCATTTGCTTACTCTTTCTGATGGCACTTTATTTTTCCGTTGTTTTGGTGGACGAATACGTGGACCGAAGAGTTGTCAGTGGGGGGAAAACAATGCATTATAATAAATAAAATTATACAATTGACTATTATACATATATTTTACACTTTGCCCGAAGGGTTCGGCTTAAATTTGGTTTTTGAAATCATTTTCTTTTTTTTTGTCTTAAATAAACAATAATTTTGCTTCCCTTTTCCGCTTTTGCTTCTTTCTCCCCTTTTGCAGGTCACTCTGAACACAATCCATCAGACGGAACGCCTTCACTTCCCAAATATATCTTTTTGTCCAAAAAACGTCGACACGGCGAATTTCACAGCCATTGAAAATGGTCGGCGCTTTTTGCCATTTATTTTTCCGTCCAAAAAAACAAAAACAAACAAATTAAGATTTGCGCTTCCATTTGCCTCTTTTGTCCACCCACAAAGCCAACCAATTGATTATGTTCGCAATGGCGGGCGCCGGTTTCCAACACTTTGACTCGTACACACAACTCGTGGAGCGAGCAGAGGTCGAACAATTGGCCGACTTATTCCGAAAATGGCGAAACACTCGGACCAATTTGGAGTTCTTCAAATTCTTTTTTGAGGACAATGGATACAAATGCCAACAGGTGGTGGTACTCAAAAGTTTGGCACCGAAATGTCCCCTCAAAATTTACTTTTTTTTTCTCTCTTTTTGCTGCAGCTGTTCCAAACATGCTATTGTGGCAAACGCGAAATTTCCTGCTGTGATTTGTTCAAGCCGAACTGTAAGAGAAACTGACCGTTGAAAGCCAATTTTTCCCCTTAAAGTCCAAAGTTATGGACCAAAAAGAGTGTTCTGAAATAAAACTGATTTAATGTACGCAACTGAGCAGCATATTTTGATCAGTTCACCGCCGGGGGTCACTTTTTCTGTTTCATTTAAATAATTGTTCCAAAATAGAAGTGCCCCCCCCCCCCATCCTTAAGACGTAATGCTGCGCGGTCGATGCTTTGTCATGCGCAATTTTGCTCAGACGGCACCAGATGAAGCGGGCAAACTTACGTTTTTTTTCAATCAAATGCATTCCCCGTTTTTGGATGCAGAAGGAATTCAGGTGGGACATTTGATAAAAGACGGACGAATGAATGGGTGGATACTTTGTCCAGAGACAGATCGTCGCTTACATATCACAGAACAACGAGGACATTCCCACTTTTCCTCGCTTCTATTTGAACAACCACACTTGGTACAGGATCAAACTGAAGAAGCGACAAATTTCGATGCTATCAGTTGGTTTTTTGAAGGGCTGCGAAAACCAAAGCAAAACTAAAAATGAAAAATTGGAAAACCCACAAATTAAAAATATACACACATTTTCATAATAAAAGACACAAAAGCGGGGATTGTGGGGAATGGAATAGCGGGGGTCAAGTCGGGGCTGAAAATACTATTGTTTGTCTTTCGGGGGGGGGGGGTACAATTGGAATGTGTATTATGTACAATTGCTATTCAATGCGCACCAAATGTCAGCCTAATCCGCACTGTACCCCTGAACGGTCAATGGAGCGTGGCAACTGCTACGTCGAGTCCTGGCTAAGGCATCTCTCGAATTTTTTGTTAGCCATTTCAAAATTTAGAGAGCGTGTCACGAAGCCGTTCAAATGTACGCTTTTCTACTTAGCCCATAAAAACCCCGACTTGGAGGTGTGCGACCCGGAAGTGATTTTCCTGAACTATCGTTCAGTGCTTAATGTGGTCAGCAATCGATCAGAGTATCAAAACCTGACTAAGGTAAATACAAATTGCCAACTCTCTGATCATTTGATCAGATCGGTGTCCCTTTGAAATGCGTTTTTGCTTGGAAAGTAAATATTCATTCATTCAGTGTTTGCCCGCCTGTCAAAGGGGCATCATCGACACGCAGCTGTACTCCAACAAATTCAGGGAACAACGGAAAGACATCAGCAGAGCACGCAAAGTATTCTTCCATTTGGAGGCTTATTATGAGGATTTGCAGGTAGCCAAACTGATTGATCATATAATCCCATTGTTGAATAAAGCACATTCATTCAGATTGAATATTATGAGGAGCAGCTGACTACAACTGCGCCCGGTGGGTGTCTTCTAATCACTGATCAATCCTTCCAGCAGTTCATTCACTGATTGTCTTTCCAGCATTCATTCATTCACTGATCAGTCCATCCAGCAGTTTATTCATTCACTGATCAGTCCTTCCAGCATTCATTCAATGATCAATTCTTACATCATTCATTCACTGACCAGTCCTTCCAGCAGTTCATTCATTCATTGATCAGTCCATCCAGCAATTCATTCACTGATCAGTCCATCCAGCAGTTCATTCATTCATTCACTGATCAGACTTTCCATCAATTCATTTATTCATTGTCCCTTCTTATTCATAGGCTTCGTCTCTCAGCTTGGCGGTCAGCTCAGCTTCTTCCTTGGCATCTCCTCCATCTCTGTGCTCCAATTCTTTGTGTTGCCAACTGTCAATTTTGTACGCAGAATCTTTTTCTGATTTTAAATTTGGAAATATTGGCAAATGATTTATGAACTTTAAAAGGATCTGTCTGATCGGTCCTTTTCTCCCATCGGCACTCATTCTTTGCTGATTCTGTAACGGATTTTGAGTGAATGTATCCACGCGTGTTCGTTGGAAAACCAAAACTGATAAACGCCGGCGGCGTCGCATTGCAAATGGTCGTCGATGGGCACAAACGTTGGGCCCGGAATCTGCTGAAATTTGGCAAATTGCACAAAATTGGAATTGTTTTCAACGACGGACATTCAATTTTGGATAGACAAGTCGCGGGGACGCCTCTTCGCTTTTGAAGTGAATTACGAAGGAAAAATGGCCGTCGGACTCGAATTTCCAGCGGAGCAATTGCCCCTTTTCGGCTTCCACGTCGACCGTGCCGTATTTGCCAGCGCCAATTGTAATTGAGGTGTAAAAGTTGGACGGCTTTTCATTTTTGTAATAATTCGCTGTGTCAATTGTCAAAGAGCGCTTTAAATCCGCCAAAAAACGCTGAAAATTGGTGACAGCCGCTGAATGAATGAAAAGGCAATTTCTAAGTCTTTTCGGCACCTTTTCTTCCCCGTCAATGTCCCAAAATGAGGGCAATGCTTCGGCACGTGCCATTTGCAAGACTTCACTTCGCCACGTGGACTTGCCCAATATGTTCACTTTATTGCGCGTTCTCTCGGGCAATAATGGCTTTGCGATGGACCTAAATTTGGCAAAAAATAAATCCTTAATCGGCCAATATTAATTAATTAATTAATTGCTTTGACCAAATTGTGCTGATAAAATTGGGTGCGTTGACAAGTACAAATGTGTGGATCAGCTCCACATAATGCTCACTCATAAATGCCGAAATGGAGCTGAGAGCGCCTCTCTAAACCGAAATAATTTTTGAGTGCCAAATTGGCCACGGATTTATTGCCAAGAGAGTGATCAGATTGCGATCATACTTCAGCCCGGACAAATCCATCACATAAAGCACGGAATGTTGCCTTCCTTAAAAAGGGTTATTATTTTCGGTGGTCCATTGAATACAAAAAGTGCCAATGACTGAATTGAACTGACCGGTCTGCTGCTCTTTGACCATCACTCTGCGCAGCATTGTCTCCAAGTCGTAAATGCGTGCTCGCAATATTTCATTGACCGGAAATGTGTGGAGAATGCCCCAATAATCGTTGGTGCCCGACTGCTCAATGTTGACCAAACAGTCCGGGATCAGTCCCGACTCGCCGGTCAGACCAGCCTCAACAAAATGGCAATTTGAAAGGACAAAACGCTAATGAATGAAACAAACACCTCCCAATATTTGTGCACCGGATGATCTCGAGGACCTTCGAAAGATGAAGCGGCTTGTACATTAAGACACATTTTAATGCCAAATATTCACCGTCTGCCAAAGTGTCCAAACGGAAAAGTCGTCTCAACAGCAAATGATTCTTCAATTTTGGCACGATTTCTACAAAATTATTGTTATGACCGCGGAGCCACCGCAGCAAATTGAAGTCAGTGTCATAATAAGGTGTAATCTGATTTGATTTAATCGAAATTTGACAGACTTTGACATTTTGTATTTATTAAATAATATTGTATTACTGTAATCTGATTTCATTTAATCGAAATTTGACAGACTTTGGCATTTTGTATTTATTAAATATTGTTTTACCTGTTCTTTGACCTTTTCACGAAGACATCGAATTTTGTCCATCTCTTCAACAGAAATGGGCCCCATTGAACTCATTTTACAATAGAAAAAGAGAGTTTAGAAACGGCGGATTGAATTCACTTAAATTGAAAAGCGAAGATTCGGTTGATCGGATGAAAATAATCGGAGGAAAAAGGGATAAAAGTGCAATAATTGTATGAAATTTATGCCTCCAAAGGGCCGGCCGATCAATGAAAATCGGACGACACTTTTTGCGTTTTTCATCGCTCGGTGAGAATTTGCGACGCGAAGGACGACTTTGCGCCTTCGCCTGGAGTGAAGCACTTTCCCAATCAGGAAAATAAAATTTGTGACGACGAGCAAAGAAATGGAAGGAAATTTGATCGATGAAAAAAGTGATGAAAAAGTCAGAGGACAAAAGGCCTAATGCCAAAACAAAAGGTTCCAGACAAAAAGTGGCACGGCAAAATGACAAAAAAGCCGACCTTTAAGGGGGGAGTGGTGTACTTTTCCATAGATCCTCCGGCAGGGGGGGGGAGGGTAGCAAAACCCTGAATCAAATGCTTTCTAAAGCGAATATTTTTATGAAATTTCATAACAGGAATAAATTTTTTCGGCGGACCAGCAGGATGTGCAGACTTTTGCGGCTCGGATCCAAGAACAATTTTTCCTAATAAGTTTCATTATTTCTTTTTATCGTTTGTTTTGTCATTTTTTGGCCCATGACACTAACACATTTTGTGATGTATTACATATGTGTAGGCACTAATACTTCATGTGTAAATTGGTCGATTGGTAAGGGGAGAAGGATAAAGTGTCATTTGGAGCCGTAGTGGGAAGCGGCGTAAGGGAGGGAGTGAGAAGAGGGGGGAGAAGCGGGTTCACTGGGCGGGAGGCGGGGGGAGGGAGAAGCGGTTCATGGGGGGGGAGAAGCGACTTGCTTGAGGCTGGGGAGGGGGTGGGGGGAGGGAGAAGCGGTTCATGGGGGGGGAAAGCTGGGGAGGGGGTGGGGAAGA